>JARKHS020004278.1:0-83710 GCA_030143305.2 Amblyomma americanum
GGTCCATTTTTATGATAACAATATTTTGCTTGGTAAGTCGACCAATTCTCTCACATTTCTGCAGTGTAGAGACCATCAACAAAGAAATGTTGTTCAAACATTATAACCAACAATTTAATTGCCGGGCCATTACTGGCGCACCAGGTGTGGATTCTTTAGCGTCATCGCACTCTGCGTCTGCTTGTGTCGGTGTGCGCGTACATCCAGGCGTGCGTACGTGCCTGCATATGCGCACCCACCTAAATGCAATTTCCTGAACGGGTTTTTGAATATCAAACATCTTTCATAACTTCTGCAGCTGTCAGCTAAAACTGCACAGATTTGAAATCTAGCAGACGCAGCAAGGGTAGACAAAAAGGGCGTGTAGTCCTTCTTGACCGATATTTATTTTTTTATCTGCATAGTAAGGCGCCAATTGCACAAATGATAACTTAGCCATTGGTGTCAGAATCAACCTGGCAACAGATGTTACACCATTACTGCTACCGAGGTCTGTCTCATGCGCTGCTTGCCTTTTTTAAAACCCTGGTAGCATTAGCAGTGCTGTGAAGGCGAAAACTGTCCGGCGCGGCGGCGTGGGCCTCAGTGTGCAGCCTCCACATGTTAACCGTGGCTGGTGGCAGGTGTTGTTTATTTGGATTTCTCTGTCTCCACCAGCCACCTGCCGCCGTCCTCCTCTCTCCTCCTCCAAAAGAGGTAGACGCCGGACAAAGAATCATTCAGCGAAAATGAATTAGAGAAGCAAATACGATTAGATGTGAGATAAAGTTTCAAAGTTTCAACGTATATTTCCCATCTAACAATACAGATGGAGGAACCGTAGAAAAAAGCTGCCCTTGGGCATCTTGACGAGTCTACGATCCTAATGATCGGCAGGGAGGCAGCGCAGTTTATAAAATGTTAAAAACAAGCACATCAAGGGAACACCACAGTATACACGAGCAGCTATATGTATACATAACGAAACTTAAACCACGTTATTCAAAACAAATTATCAAGTTCTCGACGTGTACAGGAAAACAAATCGAAATTAATGTGGATATACCTGTTTAGAAAAGATGGAGGAGTGTATTGAAGGCATTCTTTACCAAGATTTAGTCGGGATGTCGGCACTGTCCATTCTTCGCCATGTCTTGTTGGGTACACCGATTCTTTTTTCTTTAGTTCTGCTAAATTCTTAGAATTTTTAAATTAATCTTGATTTCTGTTTAGAAAGTGACACTAAGGCAACATTTATGAAGATTGTGGGCTTTAATGACTCTGGAACGACAGAAAGAAATTTGCACTTGGAGGTCGGAACGATGAATATTTATTTCGGAGATATTTTTGCACTAAATGAATACGTTTAAGGTTAGTGAATGTTGTAGTACCCCACACTAACTGGCAGTAGTATAAATGCGATTTGAATATTGAATTGTATACCAGCATCTTAGTTGCTTTGGGAGGTATGTATTTTAGAAGGCCTATTACACCAGTAATTTAAGCTATTTTTTTCAAGACAATTTATATGACTTTCCCATGACATATTGGCAGAAAATATAACCACGAGGCATTTAAACTCTTCCACTATTTCAACGGACCGCGAGTTTAATATTATATACTTGTGCTGTGGGATAATTTTGTTTTTCGGCTTAAATATGACAGCCTTGGTCTTGCTCTCGTTTATTTTCATCAGGTTACCTGCAGAGCAGAGCTCAAGAGCTTTCATTGTGGCATTGCATTGTTTGATAAGTTCATGAACATTTTCACCTGAAAAAAAATACGCTCGTATCATCGGCACAGATGAAAAATTTCGTACTATCGCTAATGTTGACAATATCGTTTAGGTAAATATTAAAGAGTAGAGGCCCTAGCGTACTGCCTTGGGGGACACCGCAGAACAGCGGCCTTGGTTCAGACCGTATACCATTTATGAATACGACTTTCTGTCTAAACGACAAATAGCAACTTAACAGTGATAGCTATTTTCGTCCGATACCACAACAGTGTGATTTATTTAGAAAGATTTTATCATTTATCATGTCAAAAGCCTTTGAGAAGTCTACAAACACACCGATGACAATAGCTTTGTGTTCAAGTTGTTTTATTAATAAACTCCTTTTGTTCGAGTAATGCAAGTTCAGTTGATTTGTTTTTGCAGAAGGCAAAATGAAATGTTGTTAGCAAGGTAAATTTATGGGTGAAATTTGACATTCTTAGACGAAGCATATTTTCAAAGGCTTTCAAAAACACTGCTAAAACAGATTGATCTGTAGTTGGCGAGAGCATTGCGATCTCCCTTTTTGTAAAGGACAACCACTTTGGCTAATTGCATTTTTACCAGAAAAACTGCAGTTTCTAAACATATGTTAAAGATATGAGCGAGTATGGGAGCGAATATATCAACTGCATGCTTGGCAGGCCATATTATAATATCATCAATGTCACAGCTACTTCTGTTGTTAAGGTGTGTTATCACAGACACTACTTCGCCTTCCGTGACTGGGTGCAGAAAAATTGTTTCATCACTCTGAATACGAACACCTTTCCAAGCGTGTGATCCGGTAGCAGGGGTAGCCAAGTTCGTTAAAAAAGTATTAAATACATTAGCCAGTTCAACACCAGAAACTTCCTTTCCATCAGTATTTAATATTGTTAATGCAGTGCGTGGACTATCCCGCTGCAGAAGTGTATTCAATCTCGACAATTGTACACCATGTCGAGCATTCTTAACCTCTAGAAGCGACACGTGATAGGCTGTTCGTGGAGATCGCTGTTTTTTAATCAGTTTATTCCTATACTTCTTAAATAACGCAAGGTCCTCAACCTTCCGGCTGCCAAAACATTTTCTATACAGCTTGTCTTTCATTCGTATTTCTTTGGGAAGCTCTGGCGTTGCCCGTGGCTTGCGGACTGAGACTTTTCGCGCGGTATATGAGAGGAAAGCAGTCGTGATATATCTGTGTAATGGAACCGACAAACGTATTATAAGCTGCGTTTGCGTCATGAAGTTCAGCTATTTTACTCCTATCTACTTTCATGAGCGCATCACCAAAGGATTTCAACGATACTTCTCTAATGGCTGGGTATGCGACTGGTGTGGACTTACTTCCTATTGCACTAGCCTTCTCAATGCAAGCAAACACCGGAAGGTGATCCCTAATACAGCAAGATAAAACGCCAGAAAAAACGTTCAGCTGCATAGGGCTAGTAATAATTAAATCGATAACTGAATGGCCTTCACTTGTGACTTGTTAGTGTGTTGATGAGGTTAACAAAGCCATTAGACATAACAGTCATATTAAAGTCTCTAGCAGATGGGTTGGGATTACTCATGTCAATATTGAAGTCACCACAAGCTATTAAGGTCTTTGTACTGTGACACTGAACAACAAACGCCAGGAACAAGTCGTAAAACTCTAAAAATGATGCAATATCACCGTTAGGAGGATGGTAACACACACAGAACACAGCACTTTGTGTACTAACTGAAAGAATTTCATAATTTGAGGAAATTAAAGTGTGTGGCTCAATTAAGTCGCCTTCAACGTCGCCCTGAAGGAATAATGCAAGGCCACCGCCGCGGACATGTCTGTTCGCATATAACGTCCTATAATTCTTTAACCTGAAAACATCACAGTCAATTTTGCTCCACGTCTCGGTAAGCATTACTGCAGAGAATTCAAGGGAAAAACTGGCAAAAAAGTCTTCTAGGCAAAATTCACCGGAAAATCTGACACCACTTGATCCACATCACTGGGCAAATAATAGCGAGTATCATCCATCGTTTTTCTTCCAAAAAAACAGAAAGAACAAGACGTCAGTTACAGGCTATCAAGGTCAGCTTTGCTCTTAATAACGATGGCAACTGCACCACCGGTCTTTCGAACCAGAACTTTTCCGTTCATATACCAAACAAAATTATAGCCTTTTTCCTTTGCCTTATCTTTCACATCCTGAAGACGTTCCCTGTGGTAGCTAGTTAGGTTTTCCTGAACGAATTACTTTGGTTCACTATACTTCAGTGCGCTCCTTTCTGAAGCCATGCGTCCTTGTCTCTTGCTTGGTAAACCGGATAATAATTCCGGAGATTTTATATTTCCTGGCTGGCAGGCGGTGAGCTGATGCGACGTCAGCGTCAGTGAGCTGAGGGACTTGAAGCGTGTCGGCGATCTGATTCAGAGATGATAAGAGATTCTCGCCCGCGACAACAGGAGCACCATGTACTTCCAGATTAAGCCGCCTACTGCGAAATTCTAGGTCATTTATTTGTTGCTCGAGATCAACCTGTACTTTAGCGCGAACTAAGTCCTTCTCTTCCAGTTAAGAAACCCGCTTTCAGAGTGCATTTATTTCTGTGTCCTATCGCATTATATTCTCCACGAATTCATCGAACTTTCCTGGCATGAACTGAATCGATGTTTCCATGTCACTGATTTTTTCAACAAGAGCAGGCAGGCTTTCGAGTTTTTAATTAATAGCCATGAGAACATCGGTCTCAACTTTGCTTTGAACGCGTGTCGCAACGCTTCTGCATGTTGGGCATCTCCAAGAAGCCTTGGCGGTTTCGGTCTTTCTCTTAAAAGATTTCTAGGTTACGCCAGAGCACTTGCCGAAGTGGTACTCGCTGGAACATTGTGAGCATTGCACTGACCCCAATCCTTCCTCTAAGCGAATGGGCAATTGGCATGAGAAGCAATTAGAAGACATAGCTGACACTAAAAACCTTAGCACAAAGCAGAGCACAAAGCACAGAAACAACAGCAACCAATCGCAGAAGGAGAATTTGCAGGGTAAGGCTATGACAGCCGCAGAAACAGCAACATTGTTGGTTAATTGTTGATAAAATAATAAGAGTGTTTCGTACACCTACCTGTAACAAGCAGAACTCCTCGATTAGCAGTTGATTCCACGAACTGCCGCCGCCGCAAAATGAACACCAAGCAGGGAGACGCCCAGTTATATAGGTCCCCGCAGTGTGCTAACTGCGCACGCGTTGGCAGAGTTCGTTGAAGCGACGATGCGAGATGATCAGGGCTTCGGGGACTGCAGCGTGGCACTGCCGGCAGGGCTTTGTGCAGAGCCGGCACCACGTCCGAGGATTCCCACGATGGCTTGTGTCAGCAGAGGAAACAGCACGGAAACTGTAACAAACAGGATTCCTGGATGGCAAGTTGATTCCACGAGCTGCAGCCGCTTCCTAAAAAGAATAGAATAACAATAGAATCTTAATTTAAATGGAATTAGATTCTAAATAGATTAGCGAGTGAAACAAAAGTGTTACCGTATTTTTTCCAAAAAATTCAGTCCGTCGCCGCTAACTTTTTATAAAAAATCTGTGCAAGCCAAGAAAGCCATAGTAAGGGCGAAACAACAATAGTATTTTTTTTTCAGTGGTTAGCAGAAAACAAAGTTTAACAATGGTGTAAGATGCAAATTCGAAGCACCAGGATTCGTGAAATGTGTGCGTTAGCGATTACGGGATGAGTTATTTTTGTTATTTTTGGCAATAAAACACATTGTAAGACCGTTGCCAGAGGGACATTTGATTCGTTACGGGGCGTCTATGTGCATGGCCTCCAGACTTCCCGGTGGTCTGACCGTCACATATAGGTAGTCCTTCGGGGCTGTGGACCGTTAGTTGTTCCTGTGATGAGAG
Source organism: Amblyomma americanum (assembly GCA_030143305.2). Lineage (NCBI taxonomy): Eukaryota > Metazoa > Arthropoda > Arachnida > Ixodida > Ixodidae > Amblyomma > Amblyomma americanum. The sequence continues at coordinate 5,639 of JARKHS020004278.1, forward strand.
CGGGCACATGCGTTAGAAAGCCCTCTAACTTCAGCCACGACAGCGGCAAAATACGAAGCGAGCACAACTAACTGCAAAGGAGCGTTAATGTTGTACTATCGCGTCGTACTGAATATTCTCTCGCGTTGTACTTAATAAAACATATTGACCGAGGCCTGAAAATATTTTGAGTATAATAAATTGCAATTGCAGCTTGAGTTTGTTTTCCTTTATATCTGAAACCCGCAGCTGTGGTTTAGCGGCAACAGGTTCGGCTCCCAAGCTCAAGAAAGTTTGAATATCGCCCCGGTGGCCGAATTTCAATGGAGGCATAATGTAAAATACATCGCGCGTGCTGTGTGCTCTCAGTGCACGTTAATGTAGCCCGTATGCCCGCCGCGGTGGCTCAGTGGCTAGGGCGCTCGGCTACTGATCCGGAGTTTTCGGGTTCGAACCCGACCGCGGCGGCTGCATATTTATGGAGGCAAAACGCTAAGGCGCCCGTGTGCTGTGCGACGTCAGTGCACGTTAAAGATCCCCAGGTGGTCGAAATTATTCCGGAGCCCTCCACTACGGCACCTCTTTCTTCCTTTCTTTTTTCACTCCCTCCTTTATTCCTTCCCTTACGGCGCGGTTCAGGTGTCCAACGATATATGAGACAGATACTGCGCCGTTTCGTTTCCTCAAAAACCAATTATTATTATTATTAAGAAGACCATGTACTCGAAAAAAACCTGCAGATGTTAAACACCTTATACTATGCCATACCTTTACACCTATAACGTGTGGAGGTGCCGCACAAATACCGTATATTTACTCGCATAATTAACAGACTTTTTCACACAACGTTTTCAAAACAATAGCTCAAAACCAGTGGGATGCGTTCCTTACACGGGGTAAAATATCCAGAAAGCATTTGATGTAAAAACGGGGCAATGTGGTGGAATATATACTTGTAGCACGACTCATCTTCAAAAGACAAAAAAAACGACCTCCAGCACTGTTTCCATACTCGAGAGCGTAGTTAGCGTCTATATTCTACCTGCACCTTTAACGCGCGTAGCTGCCCAGATTACTATTACAAAGCATATAACTGCAGTTTATTCCAGCACAACGCCCAGCGTCCCTCTAAAATGTTTAGCTCGGCACATCGAGCTAAGAAACCTTTCGTGGCTAGGCGTGGTTTCTAATGGTTCCTAGATTCATTTGAGAACATTGTTATTGTTGTTGCTATTGTTATTGTTGTTGCTATTGCTGCTGAACGGTCGTAATGACCCCGCGCATCAGCGTTCTCTTACAAGGTGCGTGTTGCTTAGCGCCATCTGCGTCCGTGTATGCTTGTGTGTCTCTGTGTGTACGCGTACATGCAGGAGTGTGTGCGTGCATGCGCGCAACCGATTAAATGCTTTTTTTGCAAAGCGGTTTTTGAATATCAAATATCTTTCATAACTTCTGCAGCTGTCAGCTAAAACTGCAGACAAATGAAATATATCAGACGCAGCAAGGGCAGACAAAAAAAATGGCGTTTACTCCTTCTTGACCAATATTTATTTTTTTATCTGCATAGCAAGGCGCCAATGGCGCAAAGGATAACTAAGGCGTTTGTGCAAGAATCAACCTGGCAACAGATGTTACACCATTACTGCTACCGACATCCGTCTTGGCCTTCTCATGAGCCGCTTGCGTTTCTTTTTTGAAATATGGGAGCATTAGCAACGCCGTGAAGGCGAAAACTGTCCGGCGCAGCGGCGTGGGCATCTGTCTGTAGCCTCCACATGCTAACCGTGGCTGGTGGCAGGTGCCCTTTAGGGGCATTTCTCTCTCTCCACCTGCCACCGTCCTCTTCTCTCCTGCCTTTAAAGCAGTTGAACGCCGGACTAAGAATCACTAAGCGAAAATGAATAAAAGAAGCTATTACGACCAGCGTATGGAATAACAGTAGAATACAAATGGAATCAGAATCTACATTAGCGAGTGAAAGAAAAATGTTATCGCGTTTGCTCCAAACCAATTCAACCGATTCTTCTAACTACTTTTCAAAATCTGTACAAGCCAAGAAAGCCAATTAGTCAGGGCGAATAACAAACAGTATTTCTTTTGCAGGGGTGAGCGAAATGAAAGCAACAAATTTTAACCATGGTTGTAAAGAGAAAAGTCGAAGCACCAGGATTCATGAAACATGTACGCTAGTGATCAAGGAATGATTAAGTTATTTTTGACGATAAAACACATTACGATAAAACACAACGTGACGTGAAAAGGTCACAAAAACATACGTATTTCGGATGGCATAATCTGTTTTCGCGGGAACATCGAACAACGTGCCATCAGAATATATGTTGGAAAATATTACATGTTCAATTCGTTAGCGAACAAGAGAGTATACACCTAAGTTAAGACATGAAGGCTCCTTTGTCTGATTCAGAAATTAATACTGTCGGTTACTGCACTCCGAGTGAATGTTACGTAACCCACATAGTCTCTAAACGAGCAGAACAAAAGGCGCTGTTCTCTTGTCATATTCGGTCTTTCACGTCTGTTCTGTCTTCCTTCCTGTTCTCGTTTTTCTGCGCTGTTTTCAAAGCAACACCAACTCGACCAGCTTTCCATTTTCCTATATGCCTGAAAGGGTTAGGAATTTTACCACGGCGTTTTACCGCTTAGTAGAAGTACTTCAAACCTCCGCAAGGCAGAGCATCGAGCACCCGAAGGAAATATATTAAAAATTTCCAAACAGTTGCCCAAAAATGCAGCAGCCTTATGCAAACGGGACCAAAATTCATTGAATAATTTTCTAGCGAAGATGTCGGTTATAAAAGTAGGTATTATTGTGCAGTCCTTAACAATCGCGTAGCCACTCTGAGGGTGTAAAGGGCGCGAACTGATGCATGCAATGTTCATTCACTTGAAATCTGTAGAGGTGACTCATTTTATCAAGTGTATACCGAAACACTGCTATCAGATAATCGTTCGCACGCAAGTTTTCCAAACACGATCGCTAGTCCATCCTTTTTCTCTTACCTCAGATGCAAAACGACAAGAAAAGAAAAGAAATTCGCCTTTACGAGTCCCGTGGCACCCACACGTGGCGCGAGCAAATGAAAAAAAAAGAACGCATTCTTCGATTGTTGGATTTGCTAGACGGCTGTTTAATCATGCCTGTCCTCTTTCGGTTATTCCGATGTCTCCGCCAGCGACCCTCAGACATCATCTAACGAGCCTCAAGTGCTGCACTGGTCTACCACCAAACAACAGCACGACTGGATCCATGTCCTCGTGCAAGCAGCCGATCGCCGGCTGGATCATGTCGCCCAGGTGTCCGTCCTTATTCTTTCCTCCAATCAGCTCCGTGGCACGTTCAGCGACAGTCACTGGCCATGGCCGCTTCCTGTTGGGAAGTATCAAGGTAACCGCCATCAAGACCCTAGTCATCAGCAAGAACAGCGGCCTTCGACTTCGGTGTCTGATGTCACCCTTCTCGCGGTTCATGGCGCTGCCGTCCGACCACCTCACAGCGCCATGGTCCCCGTCTTCGCGGAATCGCTGCTTTTTCGAGAAAGAGTATCCGCTGACACTGTTCCAGGGTGGCCATCCAGGAGTAGAAGCCTTAAGAATTTCTGGGTGAAGCCAGCTGGAAGCGGTGGCAACACTGTTCCGCCGGAGCAATGGCACCGTCATTCCATGCCGGTGTCCGATGTCACCCAGCTCGCAGTTCGTGGCGCTACCGTCCGACCAACTCACAGCGCCACGGACCACGTCTTCACCGAACCGCTGCTCTTTACAGAAAGAGTATCTGCTGGCACTGATCAAGGGGGGCCGTCGAAGAGTAGAAGCCTCCGGTTTTTCTGGGCGAAGCCAGCTGGACGTGGGGGCAAGGCGGTTCGACCGGAACAAGGGCACCGGTGTTCGACATCGGTATGTGTCGCTCCTGACGGCGTCTGCGTCTGACCATCTCACAGCGCCATGAACCCGGTCTTCGCCCACGCGCTTCGCATTCATGAAAGGGTATCTGCTGGCAGTGCTCCAGGGTGGCCATCGAGGAGTAGTAGCCTTCAGTTATTCTGGGCGAAGTCAGCTGGACGGGGGGGGGGGGGGGGCAAGGCGGTTCGACCCGAACAAGGCAACCGGTGTTCGACATCGGTATGTGTCGCTCCTGACGGCGTCTGCGTCTGACCATCTCAGAGCGCCATGAACCTGGTCTTCGCCCAGCCGCTTCTCTTACATGAACGAGTATCTGCTGGCAGTGCTCCAGGGTGGCCATCGAGGAGTAGTAGCCTCCAGTTTTTCTGGGCGAAGTCCGCTTGACGTGGGGGCAAGGCAGTTCGGCCAGAACATCATCATCATCATCAGTCTGACTACACCCACTGCAGATCAAAGTTCTCTCCCTTTGCGAGCTGCGCCCACCCTAAAGCCTCCAGATTTTCTAGGCCAATTCAGCTGGAAACGGGGCTAGATCGTTTGGCCGGAGCAAGGACGCCGGTATTCGACGTCGGTATCAGATGCCACCTTGCTTGTGGTTCATGGCGCTGTCGACCGACCACCACATGACTGCACGATTCCCATCTTCGATAATGTGCACCTCCTTAAAAAAAGTATCTGCTTGCACTGCTTCAGGGCGGTCGTTGAAGGGGAGGGGAAGACGTCATGGCACAATGCAGTCGTCGCTAGCCTGCTTCTACAATGAGGAAAAGTATCTGGTGGGACAACTGCAGCCCACCAATGGAATGAAAGTTGCTACCAAAACTTCTCACTGCTGCATGCGCTGGTCGTGCTCGCAATAGGGTGGATATTGCAAAGACTGCATTACCGGACGCAGTACCCGCGTGATTCGAACTTTCGAACTTGTTAGTGTTACTACGAATTTAGAGTTCTCGTGATTGTATATAACGTTTTACAGCGACCGTTGCAAGAGGGACATTAGATTCGTTACGTGGCGTCCATCGCATGGCCCCCTGACTGCCCGGCGGTCTGACCGCCGCATATAGGTAGTCGTTCGGGGCTGCGGACCGTTAGTTGTCTCTCAGATGAGAGCGGGCTGTGGCGTTAGACAGTCCTCGAACTTCAGCCAAGCCAGCGGCCAAATGCGGAGATGCGCGCACAACTAACTTCAAAAGAGCGTTAATGTTGCACTATCACGTCGTACTTAATATTCTGTCGCGCTGTACTTTATCAAAGGTATAGATCGGGGCCTGGGGATATATTGAGTAAAATAAATTGTACTTCCATGCTTCAGTATTCTTTATATCTGAAAGCCGCCGCAGTGTTTGGTTCCTCTGCTCAAGAGCGATTGATGTAATCTCGCCACGGTGGCCGAATTTCGATGGAGGCAAACTTTAGAAAACCTCACGCGTGCTTTGGGGTCTAAGTGAACGTTAAAGGTTCTCATGTGGTCAAAATTAGCCCGACGATTTTAAACACCTTATACCATGCCCTACCTTTACGCCTATAAAGTGTGATGGTGCCGCACAAATACCGTATATTTACGACTTTTCTTTTTTCCAAAAGAATCGAGCACACATCGGGCACACACGAGCACACATCGGGATCGCCTTCTTATAAGGCCCAAACCACCAAAGTACCAAAAGGGTTGAATGCGCACATTCCAAGGTTTCACAGTAGTGAGTAATAGGGATATGTAGGGAAGAGCGCCAGTTTTCGACCAAGATGGCAGCCATTGGCGACACGGTTGAGGGAAGCGACGAGATCCTGAGCGCAACAAGGGCACCATACTTTCCAACGTGCAGACAGCCACGTCCATTTCCTCCACTTGAGGATTTCGCGAACTTCCGGAAGCGACACGAGCAAGCGACACGAGCACACATCGGGATCGTAATCTTATAAGGCCCAAACCACCAAAGTACCACAAAGGCGGAATGCAGACATTCCAAGGTTTCAGAGTAGTGAATAATAGAGGAATGTAGGGGAGAGTACCAGTTTTTGACCGAGATGGCAGGCACTGGCGACACGGCTGCGGGAAGCGACGAAATCCTGAGCGCAACAAGGGCACCATAATTTCCACCGTGCAGACACCCACGTTCATTACCTCTACTTGAGGATTTCGCGACCTTCTGGAAGCGGCACGAGCCCACATCGGGATCGTAATCTTATAAGGCCCAAACCACCAGAGTACCACAAAGGCGGAATGCGGACGTTCCAAGGTTTCACAATAGTGAATAGAGGGATGAAGGGGAGAGTGCAAGTTTTCGACGAAGATGGCAGCCATTGGCGACACTTTTGCGGGAAGCGACGAGAGCCTGAGCGCAACAAGGGCACCCTACTTTCCACCGTACAGACACCCACGTCCATTTCCTCTACTTGAGGATTTCGCGACCTTCCGGAAGCGACACGAGAACACATCGGGATCGTAATCTGATAAGGCCCAAACCACCAAAGTACCGCAAAGGCGGAATGCGCACATTCCAAGGTTTCACAGTAGTGAGTAATAGGGATATGTAGGGAAGAGCGCCAGTTATCGACCAAGATGGCAGCCACTGGCGACACGGTTGCGGGAAAGCGACGAGATCCTGAGCGCAACATGGGCACCATACTTTCCACCGTACAGACACCCACGTCCATTTCCTCTACTTGAGGATTTCGCGACCTTCCGGAAGCGACACGAGAACACATCGCGAACGCAATCTTATAAGGCTGAAACCACAAAAGTACCACATGGCGGATGCGCACATTCCAAGGTTTCACAGTAGTGAGTAATAGGGATATGTAGGGAAGAGCGCCCGTTTTCGACCAAGATGGCAGCCATTGGCGACACGGTTGCCGGAAGCGACGAGATCCTGAGCGCAACAAGGGCACCATACTTTCCACCGTGATGACACCGACGTCCATTTCCTCCACTTGATGATTTCGCGACCTTCCGGAAGCTACACGAGCACACATCGGGATCGCAATCTTATAAGACCCAAACCACCAAAGTACCATAAGGGTTTAATGCGCACATCCCAAGGTTTCACAGTACTGAGTAATAGGGATATGTAGAAAAGAGCGCCAGTTTTCGACCAAGATGGCAGCCATTAGCGACACGGTTGCGGGAAGCCACGAGACCTGAGCGCAACAAGGACACCATAATTTCCACCGTGCAGACACCCACGTCCATTTCCTCTACTTGAGGATTTCGCGACCTTCCGGAAGCGACACGGGCACACGTCGAGATCGTAATCTGATAAGGCCCAAACCACTAAAGTACAACAAAGGCGGAACGCGGACATTCCAAGGTTTCACAGTAGTGAATAAGAGAGGAATGTAGGAGAGTGCCAGTTTTCGACCAAGATGGCAGCCATTGGCGACACTTTTGCTGGAAGCGACGAGAGCCTGAGCGCAACAAGGGCACCATATTTTCCAACGTGCAGACACCCACGTCCATTTTGTCCACATGAGGATTTCGCGACCTTCCGAAAGCGACACGGGCACACATCGGGATCGTAATCTGATAAGGCCCAAACCACCAAAGTACCGCAAAGGCGGAATGCGCACATTCCAAGGTTTCACAGTAGTGAGTAATAGGGATATGTAGGGAAGAGCGCCCGTTTTCGACCAAGATGGCAGCCATTGGCGACACGGTTGCCGGAAGCGACGAGATCCTGAGCGCAACAAGGGCACCATACTTTCCACCGTGATGACACCCACGTCCATTTCCTCTACTTGAGGATTTCGCGACCTTCCGGAAGCGACACGGGCACACATCAGGATCTTATCCTGATTAGGCCCAAACCACCAAAGTACCACAAAGGCGGAATGCGGACATTTCAAGGTTTCACAGTAGTGAATAATAGAGGGATGTAAGGAAGACTTCCAGTTTTCGACCAAGATGGCAGCCACTGGCGACTCGGTTGCGGGAAGCGACGAGATCCTGAGCGCAACAAGGGCACCATACTTTCCACCGTGCAGACACCGACGTCCATTTCCTCCACTTGAGGATTTCACGACCTTCCGGAAGCGACACGAGCACACATCGGGATCGTAATCTTATAAGGCCGAAACCAACAAAGTACCACAAAGGCGGAATACGGACATTCCAAGGTTTCAGAGTAGTGAATAATAGAGGGATGTAGGGGATAGTTCCAGTTTTTGACCAAGATCGCAGCCACTGGCGACACGGTTGCGGGAAGCAACGAGATCCTGAGCGCGACAAGGGCACCATACTTTCCACCGTGCAGACACCCACGTCCATTTCAACTTGTTGATTTCGCGACCTTCCGGAAGCGCCATGAGCACACAACGGGATCGCAATCTTATAAGGTCCAAACCACCAAAGTACCACAAAGGCGGAATGCGCAGATTCCTAGGTTTAACAGTAGTGAGTAATAGGGATATGTAGGGAAGAGCGCCAGTTATCGACCAAGATGGCAGCCACTGGCGACACGGTTGCGGGAAGCGATGAGATCCTGAGCGCAACAAGGGCACTATACTTTCCAACGTGCCAACACCCACGTCCATTTCCACTAGTTGAGGATTTCGCGACCTTCCGGAAGCGACACGAGAACACCTCGCGAACGCAATCTGATAAGGCCCAAACCACCAAAGTACAACAAAGGCGGAACGCGGACACTCCAAGGTTTCACAGTAGTGAGTAGTAGGGATATATAGGGAAGAGCGCCAGTTTTCGAACAAGATGGCAGCCATTGGCGACACGGTTGGGGGAAACGACGAGGTCCTGAGCGCAAGGAGGCATACTTTCCACCGTGCAGACACCCACGTCCATTTCCTCCACTTGAGGATTTCGCGACCTTCCGGAAGCGACACGAGCACACGTCGAGATCGTAATCTGATAAGGCCCAAACCACTAAAGTACAACAAAGGCGGAACGCGGACACTCCAAGGTTTCACAGTAGTGAATAAGAGAGGGATGTAGGGGAGTGCCAGTTTTCGACCAAGATGGCAGCCACTGGCAACACGGTAGCGGGAAGCGACGAGATTCTGATCGAAACAAGGGCACCATATTTTCAACCGTGGAGACACCCACGTCCATTTCCACCACTTGATGATTTCGCGACCTTCCGGAAGCGCCACGAGCACACAACGGGATCGCAATCTTATAAGGTCCAAACAACCAAAGTACCACAAAGGCGGAATGCGCACATTCCTAGGTTTAACAGTAGTGAGTTATAGGGCTATGTAGGGAAGAGCGCCAGATTTCGACCAAGATGGCAGTCATTGGCGACTCGGTTGCGGGAAGCGACGAGATCCTGAGCGCAACAAGGGCACCACACTTTCCACCGTGCAGACACCCACTTCCATTTCCTCTACTTGAGGATTTCGCGACCTTCCGGAAGCGATCACGGGCACACATCGGGATCGTAAACTGATAAGGCCCAAACCACCAAAGCACCACAAAGGCGGAATGCGGACATTTCAAGGTCTCACAGTAGTGAATAATAGAGGGATGTAGGGAAGAGCGCCAGTTTTCGACCAAGATGACAGCCACTGGCGACACGGTTGCGGGAAGCGACGAGATTCTGAGCGCAACAAGGGCACCACACTTTCCACCGTGCAGACACCCACGTCCATTTAGTCTACTTGAGGATTTGGCGACCTTCCGGAAGCGACACGGGCATACATCGGGATCGTAACCTGATAAGGCCTAAACCACCAAAGTACCATAAGGGCGAAATGCGGACATTCCAAGGTTTCACAGTAGTGAATAATAGAGGGATGTAGGGGAGACCGCCAGTTTTCGACCAAGATGGCAGCCATTGGCGACGATTGCGGGAAGCGACGAGATCCTGAGCGCAACAATGACACCATAATTTCCACTGTGCAGACTCCCACGTCCATTTCCTCTACTTGAGGAATTCGCTACCTTCCGGAAGCGACACGAGAACACATCGCGATCGCAATCTTATAAGGCCGAAACCACATAAGTACCACAAGGCGGAATGCGCACATTCCAAGGTTACACAGTAGTGAGTAATAGGGATATGTAGGGAAGAGCGCCAGTTATCGACCAAGATGGCAGCCACTGGCGACACGGTTGCGGGAAGCGACGAGATCCTGAGCGCAACAAGGGCACCATACTTTCCAACGTGCAGACACCTACGTCCATTTTCTCCACATGAGGATTTTGCGACCTTCCGGAAGCACACGTGCACACATCGGGATCGTAAACTGATGAGGCCCAAACCACCAAAGTACCACAAAGGTGGAATGCGGACATTCCTAGGTTTCACAGTAGTCAATAATAGAGGGATGAAGGGAAGAGCGCCAGATTTCGACCAAGATGGCAGCCATCAGCGACACGGTTGCGGGAAGCGACGAGATCCGGAGCGCAATAAGGGCACCATAATTTGCACCGTGCAGACACCCACGTCCATTTCCTGTACTTGAGGATTTCTCGACCTTCCGGAAGCGACACGAGAACACATCGCGATCGCAATCTTATAAGGCCGAAACCACAAAAGTACCACAAGGCGGAATGCGCACATTCCAAGGTTTCACAGTAGTGAGTAATAGGGATATGTAGGGAAGAGGGCCAGTTATCGACCAAGATGGCAGCCACTGGCGACACGGTTGCGGGAAGCGACGAGGTCCTGAGCGCAACAAGGGCACCATATTTTCCAACGTGCAGACACCCACGTCCATTTCCTCTACTTGAGGATTTCGCGAGCTTCCGGAAGCGACACGAGAACACATCGCGATCGCAATCTTATAAGGCCGAAACCACAAAAGTACCAGAAAACGGAATGCACACATTCCAAGGTTTCAGAGTAGTGAGTATTAGGGATATGTAGGGAAGAGCGCCAGTTTCCGACCAAGATGGCAGGCATTGGCGACGATTGCGGGAAGCGACGAGATTCTGAGCGCAACAATGACACCATAATTTCCACTGTGCAGACTCCCACGTCCATTTCCTCTACTTGAGGAATTCGCTACCTTCCGGAAGCGACACGAGAACACATCGCGATCGCAATCTTATAAGGCCGAAACCACATAAGTACCACAAGGCGGAATGCGCACATTCCAAGGTTACACAGTAGTGAGTAATAGGGATATGTAGGGAAGAGCGCCAGTTATCGACCAAGATGGCAGCCACTGGCGACACGGTTGCGGGAAGCGACGAGATCCTGAGCGCAACAAGGGCACCATACTTTCCAACGTGCAGACACCCACGTCCATTTCCTCTACTTGAGGATTTCGCGACCTTCCGGAAGCGACACGAGCACACGTCGGGATCGTAATCTGATAAGGCCCAAACCACCAAAGTACAATAAAGGCGGAATGCGGACAATCCAAGGTTTCACAGTAGTGAATAATAGAGGAATGTAGGGGAGAGTGCCAGTTTTCGACCAAGATGGCAGCCACTGGCAACACGGTTGCGGGAAGCGACGAGATCCGGAGCGCAATAAGGGCACCATAATTTGCACCGTGCAGACACCCACGTCCATTTCCTGTACTTGAGGATTTCGCGACCTTCCGGAAGCGACACGAGAACACATCGCGATCGCAATCTTGAAAGGCCGAAACCACAAAAGTACCACAAGGCGGAATGCGCATATTCCAAGGTTTCAGAGTAGTGAGTAATTTGGGATATGTAGGGAAGAGCGCCCGTTTTCGACCAAGATGGCAGCCATTGGCGACACTTTTGCGGGAAGCGACGAGATCCTGAGCGCAACAAGGGCACCATACTTTCCGACGTGCAGACACCCACGTCCATTTCCTCTACTTGAGGAATTTGCGACCTTCCGGAAGCGACACGGGCACACATCGGGATCACAATCTGATAAGGCCCAAACCACCAACGTACCACAAAGGCGGAATGCGGACATTTCAAGGTCTCACAGTAGTGAATAATAGAGGGATGTAGAGGATAGTTTCAGTTTTTGACCAAGATCGCAGCCACTGGCGACACGGTTGCGGGAAGCCACGAGATCCTGAGCGCAACAAGGGCACCATACTTTCCAACGTGCAAACACCCACGTCCATTTCTTCTACTTGAGGATTTCGCGACCTTCCGCAAGCGACACGAGAACACATCGCGATCGTCAATCTTATAAGGCCGAAACCACAAAAGTACCACAAGGCGGAATGCGCACATTCCAAGGTTTCACAGTAGTGAGTAATAGGGATATGTAGGGAAGAGCGCCAGTTTTCGACCAAGATGACAGCCACTGGCGACACGGTTGCGGGAAGCGACGAGGTCCTGAGCGCAACAAGGGCACCATACTTTCCAACGTGCAGACACCCACGTCCATTTCCTCTACTTGAGGATTTCGCGACCTTCCGGAAGCGACACGAGCACACGTCGGGATCGTAATCTGATAAGGCCCAAACCACCAACGTACCACAAAGGCGGAATGCGGACAATCCAAGGTTTCACAGTAGTGAATAATAGGGATATGTAGGGAGGAGCGCCAGTTATCGACCAAGATGGCAGCCACTGGCGACACGGTTGCGGGAAGCGACGAGATTCTGAGCGCAACAAGGGCACCATACTTTCCAACGTGCAGACACCCACGTCCATTTCCTCTACTTGAGGATTTCGCGAGCTTCCAGAAGCGACACGAGAACACCTCGCGAACGCAATCTTATAAGGCCGAAGCCACAAAAGTACCACATGGCGGATGCGCACATTCCAAGGTTTCAGAGTAGTGAGTATTAGGGATATGTAGGGAAGAGCGCCAGTTTTCGACCAAGATGGCAGGCATTGGCGACGACTGCGGGAAGCGACGAGATCCTGAGCGCAACAAGGGCACCATACTTTCCAACGTGCAGACAACCACGTCCATTTCCTCTACTTGAGTATTTCGCGACCTTCCGGAAGCGACACGAGCACACGTCGGGATCGTAATCTGATAAGGCCCAAACCACCAAAGTACAATAAAGGCGGAATGCGGACAATCCAAGGTTTCACAGTAGTGAGTAATAGGGATATGCAGGGAAGAGCGCCCGTTTTCGACCAAGATGGCAGCCACTGGCGACACGGTTGCGGGAAGCGACGAGATCCTGAGCGCAACAAGGGTACCATACTTTCCACCGTGCAGACAGCCACGTCCATTCCCCCCACTTGAGGATTTCGCGACCTTCTGGAAGCGACACGAGCAAGCGACACGAGCACACATTGGGATCGTAATCTTATAAGGCCCAAACCACCAAAGTACCACAAAGGCGGAATGCAGACATTCCAAGGTTTCAGAGTAGTGAATAATAGAGGGATGTAGGGGCGAGTGCCAGTTTATGACCAAGATGGCAGGCACTGGCGACACGGTTGCGGGAAGCGACTAGATCCTGAGCGCAACAGGGACACCATAATGTCCACCGTTCAGACACCCACGTCCATTTCCTCAGCTTGAGGATTTCGCGACCTTCTGGAAGCGACACGAGCACACATCAGGATCATAATCTTATAAGGCCCAAACCACCAAAGTACCACAAAGGCGGAATGCGGACATTCCTAGGTTTCACAGTAGTGAATAATAGAGGGATGAAGGGAGGAGCGCCAGTTTTCGACCAAGATGGCAGCCATTGGCGACACGGTTGCGGGAAGCGACGAGATCCTGAGCGCAACAAGGGCACCATACTTTCCAACGTGCAGACACCCACGTACATTGCCTCCACTTTAGGATTTAGCGACCTTCCGGAAGCGACACGGGCACACATCGGGATCGTAAACTGATAAGGCCCAAACCACCAAAGCACCACAAAGGCGGAATGCGGACATTTCAAGGTCTCACAGTAGTGAATAATAGAGGGATGTAGGGAAGAGCGCCAGTTTTCGACCAAGATGACAGCCACTGGCGACACGGTTGCGGGAAGCGACGAGATTCTGAGCGCAACAAGGGCACCACACTTTCCACCGTGCAGACACCCACGTCCATTTAGTCTACTTGAGGATTTGGCGACCTTCCGGAAGCGACACGGGCATACATCGGGATCGTAACCTGATAAGGCCTAAACCACCAAAGTACCATAAGGGCGAAATGCGGACATTCCAAGGTTTCACAGTAGTGAATAATAGAGGGATGTAGGGGAGACCGCCAGTTTTCGACCAAGATGGCAGCCATTGGCGACGATTGCGGGAAGCGACGAGATCCTGAGCGCAACAATGACACCATAATTTCCACTGTGCAGACTCCCACGTCCATTTCCTCTACTTGAGGAATTCGCTACCTTCCGGAAGCGACACGAGAACACATCGCGATCGCAATCTTATAAGGCCGAAACCACATAAGTACCACAAGGCGGAATGCGCACATTCCAAGGTTACACAGTAGTGAGTAATAGGGATATGTAGGGAAGAGCGCCAGTTATCGACCAAGATGGCAGCCACTGGCGACACGGTTGCGGGAAGCGACGAGATCCTGAGCGCAACAAGGGCACCATACTTTCCAACGTGCAGACACCTACGTCCATTTTCTCCACATGAGGATTTTGCGACCTTCCGGAAGCACACGTGCACACATCGGGATCGTAAACTGATGAGGCCCAAACCACCAAAGTACCACAAAGGTGGAATGCGGACATTCCTAGGTTTCACAGTAGTCAATAATAGAGGGATGAAGGGAAGAGCGCCAGATTTCGACCAAGATGGCAGCCATCAGCGACACGGTTGCGGGAAGCGACGAGATCCGGAGCGCAATAAGGGCACCATAATTTGCACCGTGCAGACACCCACGTCCATTTCCTGTACTTGAGGATTTCTCGACCTTCCGGAAGCGACACGAGAACACATCGCGATCGCAATCTTATAAGGCCGAAACCACAAAAGTACCACAAGGCGGAATGCGCACATTCCAAGGTTTCACAGTAGTGAGTAATAGGGATATGTAGGGAAGAGCGCCAGTTATCGACCAAGATGGCAGCCACTGGCGACACGGTTGCGGGAAGCGACGAGGTCCTGAGCGCAACAAGGGCACCATACTTTCCAACGTGCAGACACCCACGTCCATTTCCTCTACTTGAGGATTTCGCGAGCTTCCGGAAGCGACACGAGAACACATCGCGATCGCAATCTTATAAGGCCGAAACCACAAAAGTACCAGAAAACGGAATGCACACATTCCAAGGTTTCAGAGTAGTGAGTATTAGGGATATGTAGGGAAGAGCGCCAGTTTCCGACCAAGATGGCAGGCATTGGCGACGATTGCGGGAAGCGACGAGATTCTGAGCGCAACAATGACACCATAATTTCCACTGTGCAGACTCCCACGTCCATTTCCTCTACTTGAGGAATTCGCTACCTTCCGGAAGCGACACGAGAACACATCGCGATCGCAATCTTATAAGGCCGAAACCACATAAGTACCACAAGGCGGAATGCGCACATTCCAAGGTTACACAGTAGTGAGTAATAGGGATATGTAGGGAAGAGCGCCAGTTATCGACCAAGATGGCAGCCACTGGCGACACGGTTGCGGGAAGCGACGAGATCCTGAGCGCAACAAGGGCACCATACTTTCCAACGTGCAGACACCCACGTCCATTTCCTCTACTTGAGGATTTCGCGACCTTCCGGAAGCGACACGAGCACACGTCGGGATCGTAATCTGATAAGGCCCAAACCACCAAAGTACAATAAAGGCGGAATGCGGACAATCCAAGGTTTCACAGTAGTGAATAATAGAGGAATGTAGGGGAGAGTGCCAGTTTTCGACCAAGATGGCAGCCACTGGCAACACGGTTGCGGGAAGCGACGAGATCCGGAGCGCAATAAGGGCACCATAATTTGCACCGTGCAGACACCCACGTCCATTTCCTGTACTTGAGGATTTCGCGACCTTCCGGAAGCGACACGAGAACACATCGCGATCGCAATCTTGAAAGGCCGAAACCACAAAAGTACCACAAGGCGGAATGCGCATATTCCAAGGTTTCAGAGTAGTGAGTAATTTGGGATATGTAGGGAAGAGCGCCCGTTTTCGACCAAGATGGCAGCCATTGGCGACACTTTTGCGGGAAGCGACGAGATCCTGAGCGCAACAAGGGCACCATACTTTCCGACGTGCAGACACCCACGTCCATTTCCTCTACTTGAGGAATTTGCGACCTTCCGGAAGCGACACGGGCACACATCGGGATCACAATCTGATAAGGCCCAAACCACCAACGTACCACAAAGGCGGAATGCGGACATTTCAAGGTCTCACAGTAGTGAATAATAGAGGGATGTAGAGGATAGTTTCAGTTTTTGACCAAGATCGCAGCCACTGGCGACACGGTTGCGGGAAGCGACGAGGTCCTGAGCGCAACAAGGGCACCATACTTTCCAACGTGCAGACACCCACGTCCATTTCCTCTACTTGAGGATTTCGCGACCTTCCGGAAGCGACACGAGCACACGTCGGGATCGTAATCTGATAAGGCCCAAACCACCAACGTACCACAAAGGCGGAATGCGGACAATCCAAGGTTTCACAGTAGTGAATAATAGGGATATGTAGGGAGGAGCGCCAGTTATCGACCAAGATGGCAGCCACTGGCGACACGGTTGCGGGAAGCGACGAGATTCTGAGCGCAACAAGGGCACCATACTTTCCAACGTGCAGACACCCACGTCCATTTCCTCTACTTGAGGATTTCGCGAGCTTCCAGAAGCGACACGAGAACACCTCGCGAACGCAATCTTATAAGGCCGAAGCCACAAAAGTACCACATGGCGGATGCGCACATTCCAAGGTTTCAGAGTAGTGAGTATTAGGGATATGTAGGGAAGAGCGCCAGTTTTCGACCAAGATGGCAGGCATTGGCGACGACTGCGGGAAGCGACGAGATCCTGAGCGCAACAAGGGCACCATACTTTCCAACGTGCAGACAACCACGTCCATTTCCTCTACTTGAGTATTTCGCGACCTTCCGGAAGCGACACGAGCACACGTCGGGATCGTAATCTGATAAGGCCCAAACCACCAAAGTACAATAAAGGCGGAATGCGGACAATCCAAGGTTTCACAGTAGTGAGTAATAGGGATATGCAGGGAAGAGCGCCCGTTTTCGACCAAGATGGCAGCCACTGGCGACACGGTTGCGGGAAGCGACGAGATCCTGAGCGCCACAAGGGTACCATACTTTCCACCGTGCAGACAGCCACGTCCATTCCCCCCACTTGAGGATTTCGCGACCTTCTGGAAGCGACACGAGCAAGCGACACGAGCACACATTGGGATCGTAATCTTATAAGGCCCAAACCACCAAAGTACCACAAAGGCGGAATGCAGACATTCCAAGGTTTCAGAGTAGTGAATAATAGAGGGATGTAGGGGCGAGTGCCAGTTTATGACCAAGATGGCAGGCACTGGCGACACGGTTGCGGGAAGCGACTAGATCCTGAGCGCAACAGGGACACCATAATGTCCACCGTTCAGACACCCACGTCCATTTCCTCAGCTTGAGGATTTCGCGACCTTCTGGAAGCGACACGAGCACACATCAGGATCATAATCTTATAAGGCCCAAACCACCAAAGTACCACAAAGGCGGAATGCGGACATTCCTAGGTTTCACAGTAGTGAATAATAGAGGGATGAAGGGAGGAGCGCCAGTTTTCGACCAAGATGGCAGCCATTGGCGACACGGTTGCGGGAAGCGACGAGATCCTGAGCGCAACAAGGGCACCATACTTTCCAACGTGCAGACACCCACGTACATTGCCTCCACTTTAGGATTTAGCGACCTTCCGGAAGCGACACGGGCACACATCGGGATCGTAAACTGATAAGGCCCAAACCACCAAAGTACCACAAAGGCGGAATGCGGACATTCCAAGGTTTCACAGTAGGCAATAATAGAGGGATGAAGGGAGGAGCGCCACTTTTCGACAAAGATGGTAGCCATTGGCGACACGGTTGCGGGAAGCGACGAGATCCTGTGCGCAACAATGGCACCATACTTTCCACCGTGCAGACACCCACATCCATTGCCTCTACTTGAGGATTTCGCGACGTTCCGGAAGCGACACGAGCACACATCGGGATCGCAGCCTGATAAGCCCCGAACCACCAAAGTACCACAAAGGCGGAATGCGGACATTCCAAGGTTTCACAGTAGTGAGTAATAGGGGGATGTAGGGGAGAGCGCCAGTTTTCGACCAAGATGGTAACCACTGGCGACACGGTTGCAGGAAGCGACGAGATCGTGAGCGCAACAAGGGCACCATACTTTCCAACGTGCCGACACCCACGTCCATTTCCTGTACTTGAGGATTTCGCGACCTTCCGGTAGCGACACGAGAACGCATCGCGATCGCAATCTTATAAGGCCGAAACCAAAAAAGTACCACAAGGCGGAATGCGCACATTCCAAGGTTTCAGAGTAGTGAGTAATAGGGATATGTAGGGAAGAGCGCCCGTTTTCGACCAAGATGGCAGCCATTGGCGACACGGTTGTGGGAAGCGACGAGATCGTGAGCGCAACAAGGGCACCATACTTTCCACCGTGCAGACACCCACGTACATTTCCTCCACTTGAGGATTTCGCGAAGTTCCGGAAGCGACACGAGCACACATCGTGATCGCACCCTGATAAGACCTGAACCACCAAAGTACCACAAAGGCGGAATGCGGACATCCCAAGGTTTCACAGTAGTGAGTAATAGGGGGATGTAGGGGAGAGCGCCAGTTTTCGACAAAGATGGCAACCACTGGCAACACGGTTGCGGGAAGCGACGAGATTCTGAGCGCAACAAGGGCACCAAACTTTCCAACGTGTCGACACCCACGTCCATTTCCTCTAGTTGAGGATTTCGCGACCTTCCGGAAGCGACACGAGCACACATCGGGATCGTAATCTGATAAGGCCCAAACCACCAACGTACCACAAAGGCGGAATGCGGACAATCCAAGGTTTCACAGTAGTGAATAATAGGGATATGTAGGGAAGAGCGCCAGTTATCGACCAAGATGGCCGGCATTGGCGACGATTGCGGTAAGGGACGAGATCGTGAGCGCAACAAGGGCACCCTACTTGCCACCATGCAGACACCCACGTCCATTTCCTCTACTTGAGGATTTGGCGACCTTCCGGAAGCGACACGGGCACACATCGGGATCGTAACCTGATAAGGCCCAAACCACCAAAGTACCACAAGGGCGAAATGCGCACATTCCTAGGTTTCACAGTAGTGAATAATAGAGGGATGCAGGGGAGACCGCCAGTTTTCGACCAAGATGGCAGCCACTGGCGACACGGTTGCGGGAAGCGACGAGATCCTGAGCGCCACAATGGCACCATACTTTCCACAGTGCAGACACCCACGTCCATTTCCTCTACTTGAGGATTTCGCTACCTTCCGGAAGCGACACGAGAACACATCGCGATCGCAATCTTAAAACGCCGAAATCACAAAAGTACCACAAAGCGGAATGCGCGCATTCCAAGGTTTCACAGTAGTGAGTAATAGGGATATGTAGGGAAGAGCGCCAGTTTTCGACCAAGATGGCAGCCACTGGCAATGGTTGCGGGAGCCGACGAGATCCTGAGCGCAACAAGGGCACCATACTTTCCAACGTGCAGACACCCACGTCCATTTCCTCTACTTGAGGATTTCGCGACCTTCCGGAAGCGACACGAGAACACATCGCGATCGCAATCTTATAAGGCCGAAACCGCAAAAGTACCACAAGGCGGAATGCGCACATTCCAAGGTTTCACAGTAGTGAGTAATAGGAATATGTAGGGAAGAGCGCCAGTTTTCGACCAAGATGGCAGCCACTGGCGACACGGTTGCGGGAAGCGACGAGATCCTGAGCGCAACAAGGGCACCATATTTTCCAACGTGCAGACACCCACGTCCATTTCCTCTACTTGAGGATTTCGCAAGCTTCCGGAAGCGACACGAGAACAAATCGCGATCGCAATCTTATAAGGCCGAAACCACAAAAGTACCACAAGACGGAATGCACACATTCCAAGGTTTCAGAGTAGTGAGTATTAGGGATATGTAGGGAAGAGCGCCAGTTTTCGACCAAGATGGCCGGCATTGGCGACGATTGCGGTAAGGGACGAGATCGTGAGCGCAACAAGGGCACCCTACTTGCCACCGTGCAGACACCCACGTCCATTTAGTCTACTTGAGGATTTGGCGACCTTCCGGAAGCGACACGGGCACACATCGGGATCGTAACCTGATAAGGCCTAAACTACCAAAGTACCATAAGGGCGAAATGCGGACATTCCAAGGTTTCACAGTAGTGAATAATAGATGGATGTAGGGGAGACCGCCAGTTTTCGACCAAGATGGCAGCCATTGGCGACACGGTTGCGGGAAGCGCCGAGATCCTGAGCGCAACAATGGCACCATAATGTCCACTGTGCAGACTCCCACGTCCATTTCCTCTACTTGAGGAATTCGCTACCTTCCGGAAGCGACACGAGAACACATCGCGATCGCAATCTTATAAGGCTGAAACCACATAAGTACCACAAGGCGGAATGCGCACATTCCAAGGTTACACAGTAGTGAGTAATAGGGATATGTAGGGAAGCGCCAGTTATCGACCAAGATGGCAGCCACTGGCGACACGGTTGCGGGAAGCGACGAGATCCTGAGCGCAACAAGGGCACAATATTTTCCGACGTGCAGACACCCACGTCCATTTCCTCTACTTGAGGAATTTGCGACCTTCCGGAAGCGACACGGGCACACATCGGGATCGCAATCTGATAAGGCCCAAACCACCAACGTACCACAAAGGCGGAATGCGGACATTTCAAGGTTTCACAGCAGTGAGTAATAGGGATATCTAGGGAAGAGCGCCAGTTTTCGACCAAGATGGCAGCCATTGGCGACACGATTGCGGGAAGCGACGAGATCCTGAGCGCAACAAGGGCACCATATTTTCCAACGTGCAGACACCCACGTCCATTTCCACCACTTGTGGATTTCGCGACCTTCCGGAAGCGCCATGAGCACACAACGGGATCGCAATCTTTTAAAGTCCAAACCACCAAAGTACCACAAAGGCGGAATGCGCAGATTTCTAGGTTTAACAGTAGTGAGTAATAGGGCTATGTAGGGAAAAGCGCCAGATTTCGACCAAGATGGCAGTCATTGGCGACACGGTTGCGGGAAGCGACGAGATCCTGAGCGCAACAAGGGCACCATATTTTCCACCGTGGACACACCCACGTCCATTTCCACCACTAGAGGATTTCTCGACCTTCCGGAAGCGAAATGAGAACACATCGCGATCGCGATCTTACAAGGCCGAAATCACAAAAGTACCACAAGGCGGAATGCGCACATTCCAAGGTTTCACAGTAGTGAGTAATAGGGTCATGTAGGGAAGAGCGCCCGTTTTCGACCAAGATGGCAGCCATTGGCGACACGGTTGCGGGAAGCGACGAGATCCTGAGCGCAACAAGGGCACCATAATTTCCAACATGCAGAAGCCCACGTTCATTTCCTCTACTTGAGGATTTCGCGACCTTCCGGAAGCTACACGAGCACACATTGGGATCGTAATCTTATAAGGCCCAAACCACCAAAGTACCACAAAGGCGGAATGCAGACATTCCAAGGTTTCAGAGTAGTGAATAATAAAGGGATGTAGGGGAGAGTGCCAGTTTTTGACCAAGATGGCAGGCACTGGCGACACGGTTGCAGGAAGCGACGAGATCCAGAGCGCAACAAGGGCACCATAATTTCCACCGTGCAGACACCCACGCCCATTTCATCTACTTGAGGATTTCGCGACCTTCTGAAAGCGACACGAGCACACATCAGGATCGTAATCTTATAAGGCCCAAACCACCAAAGTACAACAAAGGCGGAATGCGGACATTCCAAGGTTTCACAGTAGTGAATAGGGGATGTAGGGGAGAGCGCAAGTTTTCGACTAAGATGGCCGCCGATGGCTACTCGGTTGCGGGAAGCGACGAGATACTGAGCGCAACAAGGGGACCATAATTTCCACCGTGCAGTCACCCACGTCCATTTCCTCTACTTGAGGATTTCGCGGCCTTCCGGAAGCGACACGAGAACACATCGCGATCGCAATCTTATAAGGCCGAAACCACAAAAGTACCACAAGGCGGAATACGCACATTCCAAGGTTTAACAGTAGTGAGTATTAGGGATATGTAGGGAAGAGCGCCAGCTTTCGACCAAGATGGCAGCCACTGGCGACACGGTTGCGAGAAGCGACGAGATCCTGAGCGCAACAAGGGCACCATAATTTCCAACATGCAGAAGCCCACGTTCATTTCCTCTACTTGAGGATTTCGCGACCTTCCGGAAGCTACACGAGAACACATCGCGATCGCAATCTTATAAGGCCGAAACCACATAAGTACCACAAGGCGGAATGCGCACATTCCATGGTTACACAGTAGTGAGTAATAGGGATATGTAGGGAAGAGCGCCAGTTATCGACCAAGATGGCAGCCACTGGCGACACGGTTGCGGGAAGCGACGAGATCCTGAGCGCAACAAGGGCACCATAATTTCCAACATGCAGAAGCCCACGTTCATTTCCTCTACTTGAGGATTTCGCGACCTTCCGGAAGCTACACGAGAACACATCGCGATCGCAATCTTATAAGGCCGAAACCACATAAGTACCACAAGGCGGAATGCGCACATTCCAAGGTTACACAGTAGTGAGTATTAGGGATATGTAGGGAAGAGCGCCAGTTATCGACCAAGATGGCAGCCACTGGCGACACGGTTGCGGGAAGCGACGAGATCCTGAGCGCAACAAGGGCACCATACTTTCCAACGTGCAGACACCCAAGTCCATTTCCTCTACTTGAGGATTTCGCGACCTTCCGGAAGCGACACGAGCACACGTCGGGATCGTAATCTGATAAGGCCCAAACCACCAAAGTACAATAAAGGCAGAATGCGGACAATCCAAGGTTTCACAGTAGTGAATAATAGAGGAATGTAGGGCAGAGTGACAGTTTTCGACCAAGATGGCAGCCATTGGCGACACGATTGCGGGAAGCGACGAGATCCTGAGCGCAACAAGGGCACCATACTTTCCACCGTGCAGACACCGACGTCCGTTTCCTCCACTTGAGGATTTCGCGAGCTTCCGGATGCGACACGAGAACACATCGCGATCGCAATCTTATAAGGCCGAAACCACAAAAGTACCACAAGACCGAATGCACACATTCCAAGGTTTCACAGTAGTGAGTAATAGGGATATGTAGGGAAGAGCGCCAGTTTTCGACCAAGATGGCAGTCATTGGCGACACGGTTGCGGGAAGCGACGAGATCCTGAGCGCAACAAGGGCACCCTACTTGCCACCGTGCAGACACCCACGTCCCTTTAGTCTACTTGAGGATTTGGCGACCTTCCGGAAGCGACACGGGCACACATCGGGATCGTAACCTGATAAGGCCTAAACCACCAAAGTACCATAAGGGCGAAATGCGGACATTCCAAGGTTTCACAGTAGTGAATAATAGAGGGATGTAGGGGAGACCGCCAGTTTTCGACCAAGATGGCAGCCATTGGCGACACGGTTGCGGGAAGCGCCGAGATCCTGAGCGCAACAATGGCACCATAATTTCCACTGTGCAGACTCCCACGTCCATTTCCTCTACTTGAGGAATTCGCTACCTTCCGGAAGCGACACGAGAACACATCGCGATCGCAATCTTATAAGGCCGAAACCACATAAGTACCACAAGGCGGAATGCGGACAATCCAAGGTTTCACAGTAGTGAATAATAGGGATATGTAGGCAAGAGCGCCAGTTTTCGACCAAGATGACAGCCACTGGCGACACGGTTGCGGGAAGCGACGAGATCCTGAGCGCAACAAGGGCACCATATTTTCCAACGTGCAGACACCCACGTCCATTTCCACCACTTGTGGATTTCGCGACCTTCCGGAAGCGCCATGAGCACACAACGGGATCGCAATCTTATAAGGTCCAAACCACCAAAGTACCACAAAGGCGGAATGCGCAGATTTCTAGGTTTAACAGTAGTGAGTAATAGGGCTATGTAGGGAAAAGCGCCAGATTTCGACCAAGATGGCAGTCATTGGCGACACGGTTGCGGGAAGCGACGAGATCCTGAGCGCAACAAGGGCACCCTACTTGCCACCATGCAGACACCCACGTCCCTTTAGTCTACTTGAGGATTTGGCGACCTTCCGGAAGCGACACGGGCACACATCGGGATCGTAACCTGATAAGGCCTAAACCACCAAAGTACCATAAGGGCGAAATGCGGACATTCCAAGGTTTCACAGTAGTGAATAATAGAGGGATGTAGGGGAGACCGCCAGTTTTCGACCAAGATGGCAGCCACTGGCAACACGGTTGCGGGAAGCGACGAGATTCTGAGCGCAACAAGGGCACCATAATTTCCACCGTGGAGACACCCACGTCCATTTCCACCACTTGAGGATTTCGCGACCTTCCAGAAGCGACATGAGAACACATCGCGATCGCAATCTTATAAGGCCGAAACCACAAAAGTACCACAAGACCGAATGCACACATTCCAAGGTTTCACAGTAGTGAGTAATAGGGATATGTAGGGAAGAGCGCCAGTTTTCGACAAAGATGGCAGGCATTGACGACGATTGCGGGAAGCGACGAGATCCTGAGCGCAACAAGGGCACCATATTTTCCACCGTGGAGACACCCACGTCCATTTCCACCACTTGAGGATTTCGCGACCTTCCAGAAGCGACATGAGAACACATCGCGATCGCGATCTTATAAGGCCGAAATCACAAAAGTACCACAAGGCGGAATGCGCACATTCCAAGGTTTCACAGTAGTGAGTAATAGGGATATGTAGGGAAGAGCGCCCGTATTCGACCAAGATGGCAGCCATTGGCGACACGGTTGCGGGAAGCGACGAGATCCAGAGCGCAACAAGGGCACCATAATTTCCACCGTGCAGACACCCACGTCCATTTCCTCTACTTGAGGAATTCGCGACCTTCCGAAAGCGAAACGAGAACACATCGCGATCGCAATCTTATAAGGCAGAAACCACCAAATTACCAGAATGGCGGAATGAGGACATTCAAAGGTTTCACAGTAGTGAATACTAGAGGGATGTAGGGGCGAGTGCCAGTTTTTGACCAAGATGGCAGGCACTGGCGACACGGTTGCGGGAAGCGACTAGATCCTGAGCGCAACAAGGACACCATAATGTCCACCGTGCAGACACCCACGTCCATTTCCTCTACTTGAGGATTTCGCGACCTTCTGGAAGCGACACGAGCACACATCAGGATCATAATCTTATAAGGCTCAAACCACCAAAGTACCACAAAGGCGGAATGCGGACATTCCAAGGTTTCACAGTAGTGAATAATAGAGGGTTGTAGGGGCGAGTGCCAGTTTTCGACCAAGATGGCAGCCACTGGCGACACGGTTGCGGGAAGCGACGAGATCCTGAGCGCAACAAGGGCACCATATTTTCCACCGTGGAGACACCCACGTCCATTTCCACCACTTGAGGATTTCGCGACCTTCCGGAAGCGCCACGAGCACACAACGGGATCGCAATCTTATAAGGTCCAACCCACCATAGTACCACAAAGGCAGAATGCGCACATTCCTAGGTTTAACAGTATGAGTTATAGGGCTATGTAGGGAAGAGCGCCAGATTTCGACCAAGATGGCAGCCATTGGCGACACGGTTGCGGGAAGCGACGAGATCCTGAGCGCAACAAGGGCACCATATTTTCCAACGTGCAGACACCCACGTCCATTTCCACCACTTGTGGATTTCGCGACCTTCCGGAAGCGCCATGAGCACACAACGGGATCGCAATCTTATAAGGTCCAAACCACCAAAGTACCACAAAGGCGGAATGCGCAGATTCCTAGGTTTAACAGTAGTGAGTAATAGGGTATGTAGGGAAGAGCGCCAGTTTTCGACCAAGATGGCAGCCATCTGGCGACACGGTTGCGGGAAGCGACGAGATCCGGAGCGCAACAAGGGCACCATATTTTCCACCGTGCAGACACCCACGTCCATTTCCTCCACTTGAGGATTTCGCGAGCTTCCGGAAGCGACACGAGAACACATCGCGATCGCAATCTTATAAGGCCGAAACCACAAAAGTACCACAAGGCGGAATGCAGCACATTCCAAGGTTTCACAGTAGTGAGTAATAGGGATATGTAGGGAAGAGCGCCAGTCTTTCGACCAAGATGGCAGCCACTGGCGACACGGTTGCGGGAAGCGACGAGATCCTGAGCGCAACAAGGGCCCCATACTTTCCAACGTGCAGACACCCACGTCCATTTCCTCTACTTGAGGATTTCGCGACCTTCCGGAAGCGACACGAGCACACATCGGGATCGTAATCTGATAAGGCCCAAACCACCAAAGTACCATAAAGGCGGAATGCGGACATTCCAAGGTTTCACAGTAGTGAGTAATAGGGATATCTAGGGAAGAGCGCCCGTTTTCGACCAAGATGGCAGCCATTGGCGACACGGTTGCGGGAAGCGACGAGATCCTGAGCGCAACAAGGGCACCCTACTTTCCACCGTGCAGACACTCACGTCCATTTCCTCTACTTGAGGATTTCGCGGCCTTCCGGAAGCACACGTGCACACATCGGGATCGTAAACTGATGAGGCCCAATCCACCAAAGTACCACAAAGGTGGAATGCGGACATTCCAAGGTTTCACAGTAGTGAGTAATAGGGATATCTAGGGAAGAGCGCCCGTTTTCGACCAAGATGGCAGCCATTGGCGACACGGTTGCGGGAAGCGACGAGATCCGGAGCGCAATAAGGGCACCATAATTTGCACCGTTCAGACACCCACGTCCATTTCCTCTACATGAGGATTTCGCGACCTTCTGGAAGCGACACGAGCACACATCAGGATCATAATCTTATAAGGCTCAAACCACCAAAGTACCACAAAGGCGGAATGCGGACATTCCAATGTTTCACAGTAGTGAATAATAGGGATATGTAGGGAAGAGCGCCAGTTATCGACCAAGATGGCAGCCACTGGCGACACGGTTGCGGGACGCGACGAGATCCTGAGCGCAACAAGGGCCCCATACTTTCCAACGTGCAGACACCCACGTCCATTTCCTCTACTTGGGGATTTCGCGACCTTCCGGAAGCGACACGAGCACACGTCGGGATCGTAATCTGATAAGGCCCAAACCACCAAAGTACAATAAAGGCGGAATGCGGACAATCCAAGGTTTCACAGTAGTGAATAATAGAGGAATGTAGGGCAGAGTGACAGTTTTCGACCAAGATGGCAGCCACTGGCAACAAGGTTGCGGGAAGCGACGAGATTCTGAGCGCAAAGGGGGCACCAAACTTTCCAACGTGCCACCACCAACGTCCATTTCCACTAGTTGAGGATTTCGCGACCTTCCGGAAGCGACACGAGAACACCTCGCGAACGCAATCTTATAAGGCTGAAACCACAAAAGTACCACATGGCGGATGCGCACATTCCAAGGTTTCACAGTAGTGAGTAATAGGGATATCTAGGGAAGAGCGCCCGTTTTCGACCAAGATGGCAGCCATTGGCGACACGGTTGCGGGAAGCGACGAGATCCTGAGCGCAACAAGGGCACCACAATTTCCACCGTTCAGACACCCACGTCCATTTTCTCCACATGAGGATTTCGCGACCTTCCGGAAGCACACGTGCACACATATGGATCGTAAACTGATGAGGCCCAATCCACCAAAGTACCACAAAGGTGGAATGCGGACATTCCTAGGTTTCACAGTAGTGAATAATAGAGAGATGAAGGGAAGAGCGCCAGTTTTCGACCAAGATGGCAGCCATCGGCGACACGGTTGCGGGAAGCGACGAGATCCGGAGCGCAATTAGGGCACCATAATTTGCACCGTGCAGACACCCACGTCCATTTCCACCACTTGAGGATTGCGCGACCTTCCGGAAGCGACATGAGAACACATCGCGATCGCGATCTTAAAAGGCCGAAATCACAAAAGTACCACAAGGCGGAATGCGCACATTCCAAGGTTTCACAGTAGTGAGTAATAGGGATATGTAGGGAAGAGCGCCCGTATTCGACCAAGTAGCAGCCATTGGCGACACGGTTGCGGGAAGCGACGAGATCCAGAGCGCAACAAGGGCACCATACTTTCCACCGTGCAGACAGCCACGTCCATTTCCTCTACTTGAGGATTTCGCGACCTTCTGGAAGCGACACGAGCAAGCGACACGAGCACACATTGGGATCGTAATCTTATAAGGCCCAAACCACCAAAGTACCACAAAGGCGGAATGCAGACATTCCAAGGTTTCAGAGTAGTGAATAATATAGGGATGTATGGGAGAGTGCCAGTTTTTGACCAAGATGGCAGGCACTGGCGACACGGTTGCAGGAAGCGACGAGATCCAGAGCGCAACAAGGGCACCATAATTTCCACCGTGCAGACACCCACGTCCATTTCCTCTACTTGAGGAATTCGCGACCTTCTGGAAGCGACACGAGCACACATCAGGATCGCAATCTTATAAGGTCCAACCCACAGAAGTACCACAAAGGCAGAATGCGCACATTCCTAGGTTTAACAGTATGAGTTATAGGGCTATGTAGGGAAGAGCGCCAGATTTCGACCAAGATGGCAGTCATTGGCGACACCGTTGCGGGAAGCGACGAGATCCTGATCGCAACAAGGGCACCCTACTTGCCACCGTGCAGACACCCACGTCCATTTCCTCTACTTGAGGATTTGGCGACCTTCCGGAAGCGACACGGGCACACATCGGGATCGTAACCTGATAAGGCCCAAACCACCAATGTACCACAAGGGCGAAATGCGCACATTCCTAGGTTTCACAGTAGTGAATAATAGAGGGATGCAGGGGAGACCGCCAGTTTTCGACCAAGATGGCAGCCACTGGCGATACGGTTGAGGGAAGCGACGAGATCCTGAGCGCAACAAGGGCACCATACTTTCCAACGTGCAGACACCCACGTCCATTTCCTCTACTTGAGGATTTCGCGACCTTCCGGAAGCGACACGAGAACACATCGCGATCGCAATCTTATAAGGCCGAAACCGCAAAAGTACCACAAGGCGGAATGCGCACATTCCAAGGTTTCACAGTAGTGAGTAATAGGGATATGTAGGGAAGAGCGCCAGTTTTCGACCAAGATGGCAGCCACTGGCGACACAGTTGAGGGAAGCGACGAGATCCTGAGCGCAACAAGGGCACCATACTTTCCAACGTGCAGACACCCACGTCCATTTCCTCTACTTGAGGATTTCGCGAGCTTCCGGAAGCGACACGAGAACACATCGCGATCGCAATCTTATAAGGCCTAAACCGCAAAAGTACCACAAGGCGGAATGCGCACATTCCAAGGTTTCACAGTAGTGAGTAATAGGGATATGTAGGGAAAAGCGCCAGTTTTCGACCAAGATGACAGCCACTGGCGACGCGGTTGCGGGAAGCGACGAGATCCTGAGCGCAACCAGGGCACCATACTTTCCAACGTGCAGACACCCACGTCAATTTCTTCTACTTGAGGTTTTCGCGACCTTCCGGAAGCGACACGAGAACACATCGCGATCGCAATCTTATAAGGCCCATACCACCAACGTACCACAAAGGCGGAATGCGGACATTTCAAGGTTTCACAGCAGTGAGTAATAGGGATATGTAGGGAAGAGCGCCCCTTTTCGACCAAGATGGCCGCCATTGGCGACACGATTGCGGGAAGCGACGAGATCCTGAGCGCAACAAGGGCACCATACTTTCCACCGTGCAGACACCGACGTCCATTTCCTCCAATTGAGGATTTCGCGACCTTCCGGAAGCGACACGAGAACACATCGCGATCGCAATCTTATAAGGCCAAAACCACAAAAGTACCACAAGACGGAATGCGCACATTCCAAGGTTTCACAGTAGTGAGTAATAGGGATATGTAGGGAAGAGCGCCCGTATTGGACCAAGATGGCAGCCATTGGCGACACGGTTGCGGGAAGCGTTGAGATCCAGAGCGCAACAAGGGCACTATACTTTCCACCGTGAGGACACCGACGTCCATTTACTCCACTTGAGGATTTCAAGGTTTGACAGTAGTGAATAATAGAGCGATGTAGGGGAGAGTTCTAGTTTTCGACCGAGATGGCAGCCACTGGCGACACGGTTGCGGGAAGCGACGAGATCCTGAGCGCAACAAGGGCACCATACTTTCCACCGTGCAGACAGCCACGTCCATTTATAATAATAATAATAATTGGTTTTTGGGGAAAGGAAATGGCGCAGTGTCTGTCTCATATATCGTTGGACACCTGAACCGCGCTGTAAGGGAAGAGGTTAAGGAGGGAGTTAAAGAAGAAAGGATAATAAGTTCCGTAGTGGAGGGCTCCGGAATAATTTCGACCACCTGGGGATCATTAACGTGCACTGACATCGCACAGCACACGGGCGCCTTAGCGTTTTTCCTCCATAAAAACGCAGCCGCCGCGGTCGGGTTCGAACCCGGGAATTCTGGATCAGTAGTCGAGCGCCCTAACCACTGAGCCACCGCGGCGGGGCCACGTCCATTTCCTCTACTTGAGGAATTCGCGACCTTCCGAAAGCGACACGAGAACCCATCGCGATCGCAATCTTATAATTCAGAAACCACCAAATTAGCAGAATGGCGGAATGAGGACATTCAAAGGTTTCACAGTAGTGAATAATAGAGGGATGTAGGGGCGAGTGCCAGTTTTTGACCAAGATGGCAGGCACTGGCGACACGGTTGCGGGAAGCGACTAGATCCTGAGCGCAACAAGGACACCATAATGTCCACCGTTCAGACACCCACGTCCATTTCCTCTACTTGAGGATTTCGCGGCCTTCTGGAAGCGACACGAGCACACATCAGGATCATAATCTTATAAGGCCCAAACCACCAAAGTACCACAAAGGCGGAATGCGGACATTCCAAGGTTTCACAGTAGTGAATAATAGAGGGGTGTAGGGGCGAGTGCCAGTTTTTGACCAAGATGGCAGCCACTGGCGACACGGTTGTGGGAAGCGACGAGATCCTGAGCGCAACAAGGGCACCATATTTTCCACCGTGGAGACACCCACGTCCATTTCCACCACTTGAGGATTTCGCGACCTTCCGGAAGCGCCACGAGCACACAACGGGATCGCAATCTTATAAGGACTAACCCACCAAAGTACCACAAAGGCAGAATGCGCACATTCCTAGGTTTAACAGTATGAGTTATAGGGCTATGTAGGGAAGAGTGCCAGATTTCGACCAAGATGGCAGTCATAGGCGACACGGTTGCGGGAAGCGACGAGATCCTGAGCGCCACAATGGCACCATACTTTCCACCGTGCAGACACCCACGTCCATTTTCTCCACATGAGGATTTCGCGACCTTCCGGAAGCGACACGAGAACACATCGCGATCGCAATTTTGAAAGGCCGAAACCACAAAAGTACCACAAGGCGGAATGCGCATATTCCAAGGTTTCAGAGCAGTGAGTAATTTGGGATATGTAGGGAAGAGCGCCCGTTTTCGACCAAGATGGCAGCCATTGGCGACACGGTTGAGGGAAGCGACGAGATACTGAGCGCAACAAGGGCACCATACTTTCCACCGTGAGGACACCGACGTCCATTTACTCCACTTGATGATTTCAAGGTTTGACAGTAGTGAATAATAGAGCGATGTAGGGGAGAGTTCTAGTTTTCGACCGAGATGGCAGCCACTGGCGACACGGTTGCGGGAAGCGACGAGATCCTGAGCGCAACAAGGGCACATACTTTCCACCGTGCAGACAGCCACGTCCATTCCCCCCACTTGAGGATTTCGCGACCTTCTGGAAGCGACA
Source organism: Amblyomma americanum (assembly GCA_030143305.2). Lineage (NCBI taxonomy): Eukaryota > Metazoa > Arthropoda > Arachnida > Ixodida > Ixodidae > Amblyomma > Amblyomma americanum. The sequence continues at coordinate 37,351 of JARKHS020004278.1, forward strand.
CGAGCAAGCGACACGAGCACACATTGGGATCGTAATCTTATAAGGCCCAAACCACCAAAGTACCACAAAGGCGGAATGCAGACATACCAAGGTTTCAGAGTAGTGAATAATAGAGGGATGTAGGGGAGAGTGCCAGTTTTTGACCAAGATGGCAGGCACTGGCGACACGGTTGCAGGAAGCGACGAGATCCAGAGCGCAACAAGGGCACCATAATTTCCACCGTGGAGACACCCACGTCCATTTCCTCTACTTGAGGAATTCGCGACCTTCCGAAAGCGACACGAGAACCCATCGCGATCGCAATCTTATAATTCAGAAACCACCAAATTACCAGAATGGCGGAATGAGGACATTCAAAGGTTTCACAGTAGTGAATAATAGAGGGATGTAGGGGCGAGTGCCAGTTTTTGACCAAGATGGCAGGCACTGGCGACACGGTTGCGGGAAGCGACTAGATCCTGAGCGCAACAAGGACACCATAATGTCCACCGTTCAGACACCCACGTCCATTTCCTCTACTTGAGGATTTCGCGGCCTTCTGGAAGCGACACGAGCACACATCAGGATCATAATCTTATAAGGCCCAAACCACCAAAGTACCACAAAGGCGGAATGCGGACATTCCAAGGTTTCACAGTAGTGAATAATAGAGGGGTGTAGGGGCGAGTGCCAGTTTTTGACCAAGATGGCAGCCACTGGCGACACGGTTGTGGGAAGCGACGAGATCCTGAGCGCAACAAGGGCACCATATTTTCCAACGTGCAGACACCCACTTCCATTTCCACCACTTGTGGATTTCGCGACCTTCCGGAAGCGCCATGAGCACACAACGGGATCGCAAACTTATAAGGTCCAAACCACCAAAGTACCACAAAGGCGGAATGCGCAGATTCCTAGGTTTAACAGCAGTGAGTAATAGGGCTATGTAGGGAAGAGCGCCAGATTTCGACCAAGATGGCAGTCATTGGCGACACGGTTGCGGGAAGCGACGAGATCCTGAGCGCAACAAGGGCACCCTACTTGCCACCATGCAGACACCCACGTCCATTTAGTCTACTTGAGGATTTGGCGACCTTCCGGAAGCGACACAGGCACACATCGGGATCGTAACCTGATAAGGCCTAAACCACCAAAGTACCATAAGGGCGAAATGCGGACATTCCAAGGTTTCACAGTAGTGAGTAATAGGGATATGTAGGGAAGAGCGCCAGTTATCGACCAAGATGGCAGCCACTGGCGATACGGTTGCGGGAAGCGACGAGATCCTGAGCGCAACAAGGGCACAATATTTTCCGACGTGCAGACACCCACGTCCATTTCCTCTACTTGAGGAATTTGCGACCTTCCGGAAGCGACACGGGCACACATCGGGATCGCAATCTGATAAGGCCCATACCACCAACGTACCACAAAGGCGGAATGCGGACATTTAAAGGTTTCACAGCAGTAATAGGGATATGTAGGGAAGAGCGCCCGTTTTAGACCAAGATGGCAGCCATTGGCGACACGATTGCGGGAAGCGACGAGATCCTGAGCGCAACAAGGGCACCATACTTTCCACCGTGCAGACACCGACGACCATTTCCTCCACTTGAGGATTTCGCGAGCTTCCGGAAGCGACAGGAGAACACATCGCGATCGCAATCTTATAAGGCCGAAACCACAAAAGTACCACAAGACGGAATGCGCACATTCCAAGGTTTCACAGTAGAGGGTAATAGGGATATGTAGGGAAGAGCGCCAGTTTTCGACCAAGATGGCAGGCATTGGCGACGATTGCGGGAAGCGACGAGATCCTGAGCGCAACAAGGGCACCATACTTTCCAACGTGCAGACACCCACGTCCATTTCCTCTACTTGAGGATTTCGCGACCTCCCGGAAGCGACACGAGCACACGTCGGGATCGTAATCTGATAAGGCCCAGACCACCAAAGTACAATAAAGGCGGAATGCGGACAATCCAAGGTTTCACAGTAGTGAATAATAGAGGAATGTAGGGCAGAGTGACAGTTTTCGACCAAGATGGCAGCCATCGGCGACACGGTTGCGGGAAGCGACGAGACCCGGAGCGCAATAAGGGCACCATAATTTTCACCATGCAGACACCCACGTCCATTTCCAGTACTTGAGGATTTCGCGACCTTCAGGAAGCGACACGAGAACACATCGCGATCGCAATCTTGAAAGGCCGAAACCACAAAAGTACCACAAGGCGGAATGCGCATATTCCAAGGTTTCAGAGTAGTGAGTAATTTGGGATATGTAGGGAAGAGCGCCCGTTTTCGACCAAGATGGCAGCCATTGGCGACACGATTGCGGGAAGCGACGAGATCCTGAGCGCAACAAGGGCACCATACTTTCCACCGTGCAGACACCGACGTCCATTTCCTCCACTTGAGGATTTCAAGGTTTGACACTAGTGAATAATAGAGCGATGTAGGGGAGAGTTCCAGTTTTCGACCGAGATGGCAGCCACTGGCGACACGGTTGCGGGAAGCGACGAGATCCTGAGCGCAACAAGGGCACCATACTTTCCACCGTGCAGACAGCCACGTCCATTCCCCCCACTTGAGGATTTCGCGACCTTCTGGAAGCGACACGAGCAAGCGACACGAGCACACATTGGGATCGTAATCTTATAAGGCCCAAACCAAAAAAGTACCACAAAGGCGGAATGCAGACATTCCAAGGTTTCAGCGTGGTGAATAATAGAGGGATGTAGGGGAGGGTGCCAGTTTTTGACCAAGATGGCAGGCACTGGCGACACGGTTGCAGGAAGCGACGAGATCCAGAGCGCAACAAGGGCAACATAATTTCCACCGTGCAGACACCCACGTCTATTTCCTCTACTTGAGGAATTCGCGACCTTCCGAAAGCGACACGAGAACACATCGCGATCGCAATCTTATAAGGCAGAAACCACCAAATTACCAGAATGGCGGAATGAGGACATTCAAAGGTTTCACAGTAGTGAATAATAGAGGGATGTAGGGGCGAGTGCGAGTTTTTGACCAAGATGGCAGGCACTGGCGACACGGTTGCGGGAAGCAACTGGATCCTGAGCGCAACAAGGACACCATATTTTCCACCGTGGAGACACCCACGTCCATTTGCACCACTTGAGGAATTCGCTACCTTCCGGAAGCGACGCGAGAACACATCGCGATCGCAATCTTAAAAGGCCGAAATCACAAAAGTACCACAAAGCGGAATGCGCGCATTCCAAGGTTTCACAGTAGTGAGTAATAGGGATATGTAGGGAAGAGCGCCAGTTTTCGACCAAGATGGCATCCACTGGCAATGGTTGCGGGAAGCGACGAGATCCTGAGCGCAACAAGGGCACCATACTTTCCAACGTGCAGACACCCACGTCCATTTCTTCTACTTGAGGATTTCGCGACCTTCCGGAAGCGACACGAGAACACATCGCGATCGCAATCTTATAAGGCCGAAACCGCAAAAGTACCACAAGGCGGAATGCGCACATTCCAAGGTTTCACACTAGTGAGTAATAGAGATATGTAGGGAAGAGCGCCAGTTTTCGACCAAGATGACAGCCACTGGCGACACAGTTGCGGGAAGCGACGAGATCCTGAGCGCAACAAGGGCACCATATTTTCCAACGTGCAGACACCCACGTCCATTTCTTCTACTTGAGGATTTCGCGAGCTTCCGGAAGCGACACGAGAACACATCGCGATCGCAATCTTATAAGGTCCAAACCACCAAAGTACCACAAAGGCGGAATGCGCAGATTCCTAGGTTTAACAGTAGTGAGTAATAGGGCTATGTAGGGAAGAGCGCCAGATTTCGACCAAGATGGCAGTCATTGGCGACACGGTTGCGGGAAGCGACGAGATTCTGAGCGCAACAATGACACCATAATTTCCACTGTGCAGACTCCCACGTCCATTTCCTCTACTTGAGGAATTCGCTACCTTCCGGAAGCGACACGAGAACACATCGCGATCGCAATCTTATAAGGCCGAAACCACATAAGTACCACAAGGCGGAATGCGCACATTCCAAGGTTACACAGTAGTGAGTAATAGGGATATGTAGGGAAGAGCGCCAGTTATCGACCAAGATGGCAGCCACTGGCGACACGGTTGCGGGAAGCGACGAGATCCTGAGCGCAACAAGGGCACCATACTTTCCAACGTGCAGACACCCACATCCATTGCCTCTACTTGAGGATTTCGCGACGTTCCGGAAGCGACACGAGCACACATCGGGATCGCAGCCTGATAAGCCCCGAACCACCAAAGTACCACAAAGGCGGAATGCGGACATTCCAAGGTTTCACAGTAGTGAGTAATAGGGGGATGTAGGGGAGAGCGCCAGTTTTCGACCAAGATGGTAACCACTGGCGACACGGTTGCAGGAAGCGACGAGATCGTGAGCGCTACAAGGGCACCATACTTTCCAACGTGCCGACACCCACGTCCATTTCCTGTACTTGAGGATTTCGCGACCTTCCGGTAGCGACACGAGAACGCATCGCGATCGCAATCTTATAAGGCCGAAACCAAAAAAGTACCACAAGGCGGAATGCGCACATTCCAAGGTTTCAGAGTAGTGAGTAATAGGGATATGTAGGGAAGAGCGCCCGTTTTCGACCAAGATGGCAGCCATTGGCGACACGGTTGTGGGAAGCGACGAGATCGTGAGCGCAACAAGGGCACCATACTTTCCACCGTGCAGACACCCACGTACATTTCCTCCACTTGAGGATTTCGCGAAGTTCCGGAAGCGACACGAGCACACATCGTGATCGCAACCTGATAAGACCTGAACCACCAAAGTACCACAAAGGCGGAATGCGGACAATCCAAGGTTTCACAGTAGTGAATAATAGGGATATGTAGGGAAGAGCGCCAGTTATCGACCAAGATGGCCGGCATTGGCGACGATTGCGGTAAGGGACGAGATCGTGAGCGCAACAAGGGCACCCTACTTGCCACCATGCAGACACCCACGTCCATTTCCTCTACTTGAGGATTTGGCGACCTTCCGGAAGCGACACGGGCACACATCGGGATCGTAACCTGATAAGGCCCAAACCACCAAAGTACCACAAGGGCGAAATGCGCACATTCCTAGGTTTCACAGTAGTGAATAATAGAGGGATGCAGGGGAGACCGCCAGTTTTCGACCAAGATGGCAGCCACTGGCGACACGGTTGCGGGAAGCGACGAGATCCTGAGCGCCACAATGGCACCATACTTTCCACAGTGCAGACACCCACGTCCATTTCCTCTACTTGAGGATTTCGCTACCTTCCGGAAGCGACACGAGAACACATCGCGATCGCAATCTTAAAACGCCGAAATCACAAAAGTACCACAAAGCGGAATGCGCGCATTCCAAGGTTTCACAGTAGTGAGTAATAGGGATATGTAGGGAAGAGCGCCAGTTTTCGACCAAGATGGCAGCCACTGGCAATGGTTGCGGGAGCCGACGAGATCCTGAGCGCAACAAGGGCACCATACTTTCCAACGTGCAGACACCCACGTCCATTTCTTCTACTTGAGGATTTCGCGACCTTCCGGAAGCGACACGAGAACACATCGCGATCGCAATCTTATAAGGTCGAAACCGCAAAAGTACCACAAGGCGGAATGCGCACATTCCAAGGTTTCACAGTAGTGAGTAATAGGAATATGTAGGGAAGAGCGCCAGTTTTCGACCAAGATGGCAGCCACTGGCGACACGGTTGCGGGAAGCGACGAGATCCTGAGCGCAACAAGGGCACAATATTTTCCGACGTGCAGACACCCACGTCCATTTCCTCTACTTGAGGAATTTGCGACCTTCCGGAAGCGACATGGGCACACATCGGATCCGCAATCTGATAAGGCCCAAACCACCAACGTACCACAAAGGCGGAATGCGGACATTTCAAGGTTTCACAGCAGTGAGTAATAGGGATATCTAGGGAAGAGCGCCAGTTTTCGACCAAGATGGCAGCCATTGGCGACACGATTGCGGGAAGCGACGAGATCCTGAGCGCAACAAGGGCACCATACTTTCCACCGTGCAGGCACCGACGTCCATTTCCTCCACTTGAGGATTTCGCGAGCTTCCGGAAGCGACACGAGAACACATCGCGATCGCAATCTTATAAGGCCGAAACCACAAAAGTACCACAAGACGGAATGCACACATTCCAAGGTTTCACAGTAGTGAGTAATAGGGATATGTAGGGAAGAGCGCCAGTTTTCGACCAAGATGGCAGGCATTGGCGACGATTGCGGGAAGCGACAAGATCCTGAGCGCAACAAGGGCACCATATTTTCCACCGTGGAGACACCCACGTCCATTTCCACCACTAGAGGATTTCTCGACCTTCCGGAAGCGAAATGAGAACACATCGCGATCGCGATCTTACAAGGCCGAAATCACAAAAGTACCACAAGGCGGAATGCGCACATTCCAAGGTTTCACAGTAGTGAGTAATAGGGTCATGTAGGGAAGAGCGCCCGTTTTCGACCAAGATGGCAGCCATTGGCGACACGGTTGCGGGAAGCGACGAGATCCTGAGCGCAACAAGGGCACCATAATTTCCAACATGCAGAAGCCCACGTTCATTTCCTCTACTTGAGGATTTCGCGACCTTCCGGAAGCTACACGAGCACACATTGGGATCGTAATCTTATAAGGCCCAAACCACCAAAGTACCACAAAGGCGGAATGCAGACATTCCAAGGTTTCAGAGTAGTGAATAATAAAGGGATGTAGGGGAGAGTGCCAGTTTTTGACCAAGATGGCAGGCACTGGCGACACGGTTGCAGGAAGCGACGAGATCCAGAGCGCAACAAGGGCACCATAATTTCCACCGTGCAGACACCCACGCCCATTTCATCTACTTGAGGATTTCGCGACCTTCTGAAAGCGACACGAGCACACATCAGGATCGTAATCTTATAAGGCCCAAACCACCAAAGTACAACAAAGGCGGAATGCGGACATTCCAAGGTTTCAAAGTAGTGAATAGGGGATGTAGGGGAGAGCGCAAGTTTTCGACTAAGATGGCCGCCGATGGCTACTCGGTTGCGGGAAGCGACGAGATACTGAGCGCAACAAGGGGACCATAATTTCCACCGTGCAGTCACCCACGTCCATTTCCTCTACTTGAGGATTTCGCGGCCTTCCGGAAGCGACACGAGAACACATCGCGATCGCAATCTTATAAGGCCGAAACCACATAAGTACCACAAGGCGGAATGCGCACATTCCAAGGTTACACAGTAGTGAGTAATAGGGATATGTAGGGAAGAGCGCCAGTTATCGACCAAGATGGCAGCCATTGGCGACACTTTTGCGGGAAGCGACGAGATCCTGAGCGCAACAAGGGCACAATATTTTCCGACGTGCAGACACCCACGTCCATTTCCTCTACTTGAGGAATTTGCGACCTTCCGGAAGCGACACGGGCACACATCGGGATCGCAATCTGATAAGGCCCATACCACCAACGTACCACAAAGGCGGAATGCGGACATTCCAAGGTTTCACAGCAGTGAGTAATAGGGATATGTAGGGAAGAGCGCCCGTTTTCGACCAAGATGGCAGCCATTGGCGACACGATTGCGGGAAGCGACGAGATCCTGAGCGCAACAAGGGCACCATACTTTCCACCGTGCAGACACCGACGTCCATTTCCTCCACTTGAGGATTTCGCGAGCTTCCGGAAGCGACACGAGAACACATCGCGATCGCAATCTTATAAGGCCGAAACCACAAAAGTACCACAAGACGGAATGCACACATTCCAAGGTTTCACAGTAGTGAGTAATAGGGATATGTAGGGAAGAGCGCCAGTTTTCGACCAAGATGGCAGGCATTGGCGACGATTGCGGGAAGCGACGAGATCCTGAGCGCAACAAGGGCACCATACTTTCCACCGTGCAGACACCCACGTCCATTTCCTCCACTTGAGGATTTCGCGACCTTCTGGAAGCGACACGAGCAACACATCGCGGATCGCAATCTTATAAGGCCCAAACCACCAAAGTACCACAAGGCGGAATGCGCACATTCCAAGGTTTCACAGTAGTGAGTAATAGGGATATGTAGGGAAGAGCGCCAGTTTTCGACCAAGATGGCAGCCATTGGCGACACGGTTGCGGGAAGCGACGAGATCCTGAGCGCAACAAGGGCACCATACTTTCCACGTGCAGACACCCACGTCCATTTCCTCTACTTGAGGATTTGGCGACCTTCCGGAAGCGACACGGGCACACATCGGGATCGCAATCTGATAAGGCCCAAACCACCAAAGTACCACAAAGGCGGAATGCGGACATTCCAAGGTTTCACAGTAGTGAGTAATAGGGATATGTAGGGGAGAGCGCCAGTTTTCGACCAAGATGGCAGCCATTGGCGACACGGTTGCGGGAAGCGACGAGATCCTGAGCGCAACAAGGGCACCATACTTTCCACCGTGCAGACACCCACGTCCATTTCCTCTACTTGAGGATTTCGCGACCTTCCGGAAGCGACACGAGAACACATCGCGATCGCAATCTTATAAGGCCGAAACCACAAAAGTACCACAAGGCGGAATGCGCACATTCCAAGGTTTCACAGTAGTGAGTAATAGGGATATGTAGGGAAGAGCGCCAGTTTTCGACCAAGATGGCAGCCATTGGCGACACGTTTGCGGGAAGCGACGAGATCCTGAGCGCAACAAGGGCACCATATTTTCCGACGTGCAGACACCCACGTCCATTTCCTCTACTTGAGGATTTCGCGACCTTCCGGAAGCGACACGAGAACACATCGCGATCGCAATCTTATAAGGCCGAAACCACAAAAGTACCACAAGGCGGAATGCGCACATTCCAAGGTTTCACAGTAGTGAGTAATTAGGGATATGTAGGGAAGAGCGCCCGTTTTCGACCAAGATGGCAGCCATTGGCGACACTTTTGCGGGAAGCGACGAGATCCTGAGCGCAACAAGGGCACAATATTTTCCGACGTGCAGACACCCACGTCCATTTCCTCTACTTGAGGAATTTGCGACCTTCCGGAAGCGACACGGGCACACATCGGGATCGCAATCTGATAAGGCCCATACCACCAACGTACCACAAAGGCGGAATGCGGACATTTCAAGGTTTCACAGCAGTGAGTAATAGGGATACGTAGGGAAGAGCGCCCCTTTTCGACCAAGATGGCCGCCATTGGCGACACGATTGCGGGAAGCGACGAGATCCTGAGCGCAACAAGGGCACCATACTTTCCACCGTGCAGACACCGACGTCCATTTCCTCCACTTGAGGATTTCGCGAGCTTCCGGAAGCGACACGAGAACACATCGCGATCGCAATCTTGAAAGGCCGAAACCACAAAAGTACCACAAGGTGGAATGCGCATATTCCAAGGTTTCAGAGTAGTGAGTAATTTGGGATATGTAGGGAAGAGCGCCCATTTTCGACCAAGATGGCAGCCATTGGCGACACTTTTGCGGGAAGCGACGAGATCCTGAGCGCAACAAGGGCACCATATTTTCCGACGTGCAGACACCCACGTCCATTTCCTCTACTTGAGGATTTCGCGGGCTTCCGGAAGCGACACGAGAACAAATCGCGATCGCAATCTTATAAGGCCGAAACCGCAAAAGTACCACAAGGCGGAATGCGCACATTCCAAGGTTTCACAGTAGTGAGTAATAGGGATATGTAGGGAAGAGCGCCAGTTTTCGACCAAGATGGCAGCCATTGGCGACACTTTTGCGGGAAGCGACGAGATCCTGAGCGCAACAAGGGCACAATATTTTCCGACGTGCAGACACCCACGTCCATTTCCTCTACTTGAGGAATTTGCGACCTTCCGGAAGCGACACGGGCACACATCGGGATCGCAATCTGATAAGGCCCATACCACCAACGTACCACAAAGGCGGAATGCGGACATTTCAAGGTTTCACAGCAGTGAGTAAAAGGGATACGTAGGGAAGAGCGCCCCTTTTCGACCAAGATGGCCGCCATTGGCGACACGATTGCGGGAAGCGACGAGATCCTGAGCGCAACAAGGGCACCATACTTTCCACCGTGCAGACACCGACGTCCATTTCCTCCACTTGAGGATTTCGCGAGCTTCCGGAAGCGACACGAGAACACATAGCGATCGCAATCTTATAAGGCCGAAACCACAAAAGTACCACAAGGCGGAATGCGCATATTCCAAGGTTTCAGAGTAGTGAGTAATTTGGGATATGTAGGGAAGAGCGCCCCTTTTCGACCAAGATGGCAGCCATTGGCGACACGATTGCGGGAAGCGACGAGATCCTGAGCGCAACAAGGGCACCATACTTTCCACCGTGCAGACACCGACGTCCATTTCCTCCACTTGAGGATTTCGCGAGCTTCCGGAAGCGACACGAGAACAAATCGCGATCGCAATCTTATAAGGCCGAAACCACAAAAGTACCACAAGGCGGAATGCACACATTCCAAGGTTTCAGAGTAGTGAGTAATTAGGGATATGTAGGGAAGAGCGCCAGTTTTCGACCAAGATGGTCGGCATTGGCGACGATTGCGGGAAGCGACGAGATCCTGAGCGCAACAAGGGCACCATACTTTCCACCGTGCAGACACCCACGTCCATTTCCTCCACTTGTGGATTTCGCGACCTTCCGGAAGCGACACGAGCACACATCGCGATCGCAATCTTATAAGGCCGAAACCACCAAAGTACCACAAAGGCGGAATGCGCAGATTCCAAGGTTTCACAGTAGTGAGTAATAGGGCTATGTAGGGAAGAGCGCCAGTTTTCGACCAAGATGGCAGCCACTGGCGACACGAGTTGCGGGAAGCGACGAGATCCTGAGCGCAACAAGGGCACCATACTTTCCAACGTGCAGACACCCACGTCCATTTCCTCTACTTGAGGATTTCGCGAGCTTCCGGAAGCGACACGAGAACACATCGCGATCGCAATCTTATAAGGCCGAAACCGCAAAAGTACCACAAGGCGGAATGCGCACATTCCAAGGTTTCACAGTAGTGAGTAATAGGGATATGTAGGGAAAAGCGCCAGTTTTCGACCAAGATGACAGCCACTGGTGACGCGGTTGCGGGAAGCGACGAGATCCTGAGCGCAACAAGGGCACCATATTTTCCAACGTGCAGACACCCATGTCCATTTCCTCTACTTGAGGATTTCGCGGGCTTCCGGAAGCGACACGAGAACAAATCGCGATCGCAATCTTATAAGGCCGAAACCACAAAAGTACCACAAGACGGAATGCACACATTCCAAGGTTTCAGAGTAGTGAGTATTAGGGATATGTAGGGAAGAGCGCCAGTTTTCGACCAAGATGGTCGGCATTGGCGACGATTGCGGGAAGCGACGAGATCCTGAGCGCAACAAGGGCACCATATTTTCCGCCGAGCAGACACCCACGTCCATTTCCACCACTTGTGGATTTCGCGACCTTCCGGAAGCGCCATGAGCACACAGCGGGATCGCAATCTTATAAGGTCCAAACCACCAAAGTACCACAAAGGCGGAATGCGCAGATTCCTAGGTTTAACAGTACTGAGTAATAGGGCTATGTAGGGAAGAGCGCCAGATTTCGACCAAGATGGCAGTCATTGGCGACACGGTTGCGGGAAGCGACGAGATCCTGAGCGCAACAAGGGCACCATACTTTCCACCGTGCAGACACCGACGTCCATTTCCTCCACTTGAGGATTTCGCGAGCTTCCGGAAGCGACACGAGAACAAATCGCGATCGCAATCTTGAAAGGCCGAAACCACAAAAGTACCACAAGGCGGAATGCGCACATTCCAAGGTTTCACAGTAGTGAGTAAGAGGGATATGTAGGGAAAAGCGCCAGTTTTCGACCAAGATGACAGCCACTGGTGACGCGGTTGCGGGAAGCGACGAGATCCTGAGCGCAACAAGGGCACCATATTTTCCAACGTGCAGACACCCATGTCCATTTCCTCTACTTGAGGATTTCGCGGGCTTCCGGAAGCGACACGAGAACAAATCGCGATCGCAATCTTATAAGGCCGAAACCACAAAAGTACCACAAGACGGAATGCACACATTCCAAGGTTTCAGAGTAGTGAGTATTAGGGATATGTAGGGAAGAGCGCCAGTTTTCGACCAAGATGGTCGGCATTGGCGACGATTGCGGGAAGCGACGAGATCCTGAGCGCAACAAGGGCACCATATTTTCCGCCGAGCAGACACCCACGTCCATTTCCACCACTTGTGGATTTCGCGACCTTCCGGAAGCGCCATGAGCACACAGCGGGATCGCAATCTTATAAGGTCCAAACCACCAAAGTACCACAAAGGCGGAATGCGCAGATTCCTAGGTTTAACAGTACTGAGTAATAGGGCTATGTAGGGAAGAGCGCCAGATTTCGACCAAGATGGCCGCCATTGGCGACACGATTGCGGGAAGCGACGAGATCCTGAGCGCAACAAGGGCACCATACTTTCCACCGTGCAGACACCGACGTCCATTTCCTCCACTTGAGGATTTCGCGAGCTTCCGGAAGCGACACGAGAACAAATCGCGATCGCAATCTTGAAAGGCCGAAACCACAAAAGTACCACAAGGTGGAATGCGCATATTCCAAGGTTTCAGAGTAGTGAGTAATTTGGGATATGTAGGGAAGAGCGCCCATTTTCGACCAAGATGGCAGCCATTGGCGACACTTTTGCGGGAAGCGACGAGATCCTGAGCGCAACAAGGGCACAATATTTTCCGACGTGCAGACACCCATGTCCATTTCCTCTACTTGAGGATTTCGCGGGCTTCCGGAAGCGACACGAGAACAAATCGCGATCGCAATCTTATAAGGCCGAAACCGCAAAAGTACCACAAGGCGGAATGCGCACATTCCAAGGTTTCACAGTAGTGAGTAATAGGGATATGTAGGGAAGAGCGCCAGTTTTCGACCAAGATGGCAGCCATTGGCGACACTTTTGCGGGAAGCGACGAGATCCTGAGCGCAACAAGGGCACAATATTTTCCGACGTGCAGACACCCACGTCCATTTCCTCTACTTGAGGAATTTGCGACCTTCCGGAAGCGACACGGGCACACATCGGGATCGCAATCTGATAAGGCCCATACCACCAACGTACCACAAAGGCGGAATGCGGACATTTCAAGGTTTCACAGCAGTGAGTAATAGGGATACGTAGGGAAGAGCGCCCCTTTTCGACCAAGATGGCCGCCATTGGCGACACGATTGCGGGAAGCGACGAGATCCTGAGCGCAACAAGGGCACCATACTTTCCACCGTGCAGACACCGACGTCCATTTCCTCCACTTGAGGATTTCGCGAGCTTCCGGAAGCGACACGAGAACACATCGCGATCGCAATCTTATAAGGCCGAAACCGCAAAAGTACCACAAGGCGGAATGCGCACATTCCAATGTTTCACAGTAGTGAGTAATAGGGATATGTAGGGAAGAGCGCCAGTTTTCGACCAAGATGACAGCCACTGGCGACACGGTTGCGGGAAGCGACGAGATCCTGAGCGCAACAAGGGCACCATACTTTCCAACGTGCAGACACCCACGTCCATTTCCTCTACTTGAGGATTTCTCGACCTTCCGGAAGCGACACGAGAACACACCGCGAACGCAATCTTATAGGGCTGAAACCACAAAAGTACCACACAGCGGATGCGCACATTCCAAGGTTTCACAGTAGTGAGTAATAGGGATATGTAGGGAAGAGCACCCGTTTTCGACCAAGATGGCAGCCATTGGCGACACGGTTGCGGGAAGCGACGAGATCCTGAGCGCAACAAGGGCACCACACTTTCCACCGTGCAGACACCCACGTCCATTTTCTCCACATGAGGATTTTGCGACCTTCCGGAAGCACACGTGCACACATCGGGATCGTAAACTGATGAGGCCCAAACCACCAAAGTACCACAAAGGTGGAATGCGGACATTCCTAGGTTTCACAGTAGTGAATAATAGAGGGATGAAGGGAAGAGCGCCAGTTTTCGACCAAAATGGCAGCCATCAGCGACACGGCTGCGGGAAGCGGCGAGATCCGGAGCGCAATAAGGGCACCATAATTTGCACCGTGCAGACACCCACGTCCATTTCCTGTACTTGAGGATTTCTCGACCTTCCGGGAGCGACACGAGAACACATCGCGATCGCAATCTTATAAGGCCGAAACCACAAAAGTACCACAAGGCGGAATGCGCACATTCCAAGGTTTCACAGTAGTGAGTAATAGGGATATGTAGGGAAGAGCGCCCGTTTTCGACCAAGATGGCAGCCATTGGCGACACTTTTGCGGGAAGCGACGAGATCCTGAGCGCAACAAGGGCACAATATTTTCCGACGTGCAGACACCCACGTCCATTTCCTCTACTTGAGGAATTTGCGACCTTCCGGAAGCGACACGGGCACACATCGGGATCGCAATCTGATAAGGCCCATACCACCAACGTACCACAAAGGCGGAATGCGGACATTTCAAGGTTTCACAGCAGTAATAGGGATATGTAGGGAAGAGCGCCCGTTTTCGACCAAGATGGCAGCCATTGGCGACACGACTGCGGGAAGCGACGAGATCCTGAGCGCAACAAGGGCACCATACTTTCCACCGTGCAGACACCGACGTCCATTTCCTCCACTTGAGGATTTCGCGACCTTCCGGAAGCGACACGAGCACACGTCGGGATCGTAATCTGATAAGGCCCAGACCACCAAAGTACAATAAAGGCGGAATGCGGACAATCCAAGGTTTCACAGTAGTGAATAATAGAGGAATGGAGGGCAGAGTGACAGTTTTCGACCAAGATGGCAGCCACTGGCAACACGGTTGCGGGAAGCGACGAGATTCTGATAGCAAAGGGGGCACCAAACTTTTCCAACGTGCCAACACCCACGTCCATTTCCAGTAGTTGACGATTTCGCGACCTTCCGGAAGCGACACGAGAACACCTCGCAAACGCAATCTTATAAGGCTGAAACCACAAAAGTACCACGTGGCGGATGCGCACATTCCAAGGTTTCACAGTAGTGAGTAATAGGGATATGTAGGGAAGAGCGCCCGTTTTCGACCAAGATGGCAGCCATCGGCGACACGGTTGCGGGAAGCGACGAGATCCGGAGCGCAATAAGGGCACCATAATTTGCACCGTGCAGACACCCACGTCCATTTCCAGTACTTGAGGATTTCGCGACCTTCCGGAAGCGACACGAGAACACATCGCGATCGCAATCTTATAAGGCAGAAACCACCAAATTACCAGAATGGCGGAATGAGGACATTCAAAGGTTTCACAGTAGTGAATAATAGAGGGATGTAGGGGCGAGTGCCAGTTTTTGACCAAGATGGCAGGCACTGGCGACACGGTTGCGGGAAGCGACTAGATCCTGAGCGCAACAAGGACACCATAATGTCCACCGTTCAGACACCCACGTCCATTTCCTCTACTTGAGGATTTCGCGACCTTCTGGAAGCGACACGAGCAAGCGACACGAGCTCACATTGGGATCGTAATCTTATAAGGCCCAAACCACTAAAGTACCCGAAAGGCGGAATGCAGACATTCCAAGATTTCAGAGTAGTGAATAATGGAGGGATGTAGGGGAGAGTGCCAGTTTTTGACCAAGATGGCAGGCACTGGCGACACGGTTGCAGGAAGCGACGAGATCCAGAGCGCAACAAGGGCACCATAATTTCCACCGTGCAGACACCCACGTCCATTTCCTCTACTTGAGGAAATCGCGACCTTCCGAAAGCGACGCGAGAACACATCGCGATCGCAATCTTATAAGGCAGAAACCACCAAATTACCAGAATGGCGGAATGAGGACATTCAAAGGTTTCACAGTAGTGAATAATAGAGGGATGTCGGGGCGAGTGCCAGTTTTTGACCAAGATGGCAGGCCCTGGCGACACGGTTGCGGGAAGCGACTACATCCTGAGCGCAACAAGGACACCATAATGTCCACCGTTCAGACACCCACGTCCATTTCCTCTACTTGAGGATTTCGCGACCTTCTGGAAGCGACACGAGCACACATCAGGATCATAATCTTATAAGGCCTAAACCACCAAAGTACCACAACGCGGAATGCGCACATTCCAAGGTTACACAGTAGTGAGTAATAGGGATATGTAGGGAAGAGCGCCCGTTTTCGACCAAGATGGCAGCCTTTGGCGACACGGTTGCGGGAAGCGACGAGATCCTGAGCGCAACAAGGGCACCACACTTTCCACCATGCAGACACCCACGTCCATTTTCTCCACATGATGATTTCGCGACCTTCCGGAAGCACACGTGCACACATCGGGATCGTAAACTGATGAGGCCCAAACCACCAAAGTACCACAAAGGTGGAATGCGGACATTCCTACGTTTCACAGTAGTGAATAATAGAGGGATGAAGGGAAGAGCGCCAGTTTTCGACCAAGATGGCAGCCATCGGCGACACGGTTGCGGGAAGCGCCGAGATCCTGAGCGCAACAATGGCACCATAATTTCCACTGTGCAGACTCCCACGTCCATTTCCTCTACTTGAGGAATTCGCTACCTTCCGGAAGCGACACGAGAACACATCGCGATCGCAATCTTGAAAGGCCGAAACCACAAAAGTACCACAAGGCGCAATGCGCATATTCCAAGGTTTCACAGTAGTAATTTGGGATATGTAGGGAAGAGCGCCCGTTTTCGACCAAGATGGCAGCCATTGGCGACGATTGCGGGAAGCGACGAGATCCTGAGCGCAACAAGGGCACCATACTTTCCACCGTGCAGACACCGACGTCCATTTCCTCCACTTGAGGATTTCGCGACCTTCTGGAAGCGACACGAGCAAGCGACACGAGCACACATTGGGATCGTAATCTTATAAGGCCCAAACCACCAAAGTACCACAAAGGCGGAATGCAGACATTCCAAGGTTTCAGAGTAGTGAATAATAGAGGGATGTAGGGGAGAGTGCCAGTTTTTGACCAAGATGGCAGGCACTGGCGACACGGTTGCAGGAAGCGACGAGATCCAGAGCGCAACAAGGGCACCATAATTTCCACCGTGGAGACACCCACGTCCATTTCCTCTACTTGAGGAATTCGCGACCTTCCGAAAGCGACACGAGAACACATCAGGATTATAATCTTATCAGGCCTAAACCACCAAAGTACCACAAAGGCGGAATGCGGACATTCCAAGGTTTCACAGTAGTGAATAATAGAGGGTTGTAGGGGCGAGTGCCAGTTTTTGACCAGGATGGCAGCCACTGGCGACACGGTTGCGGGAAGCGACGAGATCCTGAGCGCAACAAGTGCACCATATTTTCCACAGTGGAGACACCCACGTCCATTTCCACCACTTGAGGATTTCGCGACCTTCCGGAAGCGCCACGAGCACACAACGGGATCGCAATCTTATAAGGTCCAACCCACCAAAGTACCACAAAGGCAGAATGCGCACATTCCTAGGTTTAACAGTATGAGTTATAGGGCTATGTAGGGAAGAGCGCCAGATTTCGACCAAGATGGCAGTCATTGGCGACACGGTTGCGGGAAGCGACGAGATCCTCATCGCAACAAGGGCATCCTACTTGCCACCGTGCAGACACTCACGTCCATTTCCTCTACTTGAGGATTTGGCGACCTTCCGGAAGCGACACGGGCACACATCGGGATCGTAACCTGATAAGGCCCAAACCACCAAAATACCACAACGGCGAAATACGCACATTCCTAGGTTTCACAGTAGTGATTAATAGAGGGATGCAGGGGAGACCGCCAGTTTTCGACCAAGATGGCAGCCACTGGCGACACGGTTGCGGGAAGCGACGAGATCCTGAGCGCCACAATGGCACCATACTTTCCACAGTGCAGACACCCACGTCCATTTCCTCTACTTGAGGAATTCGCTACCTTCCGGAAGCGACACGAGAACACATCACGATCGCAATCTTAAAAGGCCGAAATCACAAAAGTACCACAAAGCGGTATGCGCGCATTCCAAGGTTTCACAGTAGTGAGTAATAGGGATATGTAGGGAAGAGCGCCAGTTTTCGACCAAGATGGCAGCCACTGGCAATGGTTGCGGGAAGCGACGAGATCCTGAGCGCAACAAGGGCACCATAATCTCCAACGTGCAGACACCCACGTCCATTTCTTCTACTTGAGGGTTTCGCGACCTTCCGGAAGTGACACGAGAACACATCGCGATCGCAATCTTATAAGGCCGAAACCGCAAAAGTACCACAAGGCGGAATGCGCACATTCCAATGTTTCACAGTAGTGAGTAATAGGGATATGTAGGGAAGAGCGCCAGTTTTCGACCAAGATGACAGCCACTGGCGACACGGTTGCGGGAAGCGACGAGATCCTGAGCGCAACAAGGGCACCATATTTTCCAACGTGCAGACACCCACTTCCATTTCCACCACTTGTGGATTTCGCGACCTTCCGGAAGCGCCATGAGCACACAACGGGATCGCAAACTTATAAGGTCCAAACCACGAAAGTACCACAAAGGCGGAATGCGCAGATTCCTATGTTTAACAGTAGTGAGTAATAGGGCTATGTAGGGAAGAGCGCCAGTTATCGACCAAGATGGCAGCCACTGGCGATACAGTTGCGGGAAGCGACGAGATCCTGAGCGCAACAAGGGCACCATACTTTCCAACGTGCAGACACCCACGTCCATTTCCTCTACTTGAGGATTTCGCGACCTTCCGAAAGCGACACGAGAACACATCGCGATCGCAATCTTATAAGGCCGAAACCACATAAGTACCACAAGGCGGAATGCGCACATTCCAAGGTTACACAGTAGTGAGTAATAGGGATATGTAGGGAAGAGCGCCAGTTATCGACCAAGATGGCAGCCACTGGCGATACGGTTGCGGGAAGCGACGAGATCCTGAGCGCAACAAGGGCACCATACTTTCCAACGTGCAGACACCCACGTCCATTTCCTCTACTTGAGGATCTCGCGACCTTCCGGAAGCGACACGAGCACACGTCGGGATCGTAATCTGATAAGGCCCAGACCACCAAAGTACAATAAAGGCGGAATGCGGACAATCCAAGGTTTCACAGTAGTGAATAATAGAGGAATGTAGGGCAGAGAGACAGTTTTCGACCAAGAAGGCAGCCACTGGCAACACGGTTGCGGGAAGCGACGAGATCCGGAGCGCAATAAGGGCACCATAATTTGCACTGTGCAGACACTCACGTCCATTTCCAGTAGTCGAGGATTTCGCGACCTTCCGGAAGCGACACGAGAACACATCGCGATCGCAATCTTATAAGGCCGAAACCACAAAAGTACCACAAGGCGGAATGCGCACATTCCAAGGTTTCACAGTAGTGAGTAATAGGGATATGTAGGGAAGAGCGCCCGTTTTCGACCAAGATGGCAGCCATTGGCGACACTTTTGCGGGAAGCGACGAGATCCTGAGCGCAACAAGGGCACAATATTTTCCGACGTGCAGACACCCACGTCCATTTCCTCTACTTGAGGAATTTGCGACCTTCCGGAAGCGACACGGGCACACATCGGGATCGCAATCTGATAAGGCCCATACCACCAACGTACCACAAAGGCGGAATGCGGACATTTCAAGGTTTCACAGCAGTAATAGGGATATGTAGGGAAGAGCGCCAGTTTTCGACCAAGATGGCAGCCACTGGCAACACGGTTGCGGGAAGCGACGAGATCCTGAGCGCAACAAGGACACCATAATGTCCACCGTTCAGACACCCACGTCCATTTCCTCTACTTGAGGATTTCGCGACCTTCTGGAAGCGACACGAGCAAGCGACACGAGCTCACATTGGGATCGTAATCTTATAAGGCCCAAACCACTAAAGTACCCGAAAGGCGGAATGCAGACATTCCAAGGTTTCAGAGTAGTGAATAATGGAGGGATGTAGGGGAGAGTGCCAGTTTTTGACCAAGATGGCAGGCACTGGCGACACGGTTGCAGGAAGCGACAAGATCCAGAGCGCAACAAGGGCACCATAATTTCCACCGTGCAGACACCCACGTCCATTTCCTCTACTTAAGGAATTCGCGACCTTCCGAAAGCGACACGAGAACACATCGCGATCGCAATCTTATAAGGCAGAAACCACCAAATTACCACAAAGGCGGAATGCGGACATTCCAAGGTTTCTCAGTAGTGAATAATAGAGGGTTGTAGGGGCGAGTGCCAGTTTTTGACCAAGATGGCAGCCACTGGCGACACGGTTGCGGGAAGCGACGAGATCCTGAGCGCAACAAGGGCACCATATTTTCCACCGTGGAGACACCCACGTCCATTTCCACCACTTGAGGATTTCGCGACCTTCCGGAAGCGCCACGAGCACACAACGGGATCGCCAATCTTATAAGGTCCAACCCACCAAAGTACCACAAAGGCAGAATGCGCACATTCCTAGGTTTAACAGTATGAGTTATAGGGCTATGTAGGGAAGAGCGCCAGATTTCGACCAAGATGGCAGTCATTGGCGACACGGTTGCGGGAAGCGAGGAGATCCTCATCGCAACAAGGGCATCCTACTTGCCACCGTGCAGACACCCACGTCCATTTCCTCTACTTGAGGATTTGGCGACCTTCCGGAAGCGACACGGGCACACATCGGGATCGTAACCTGATAAGGCCCAAACCTCCAAAGCACCACAACGGCGAAATGCGCACATTCCTAGGTTTCACAGTAGTGATTAATAGAGGGATGCAGGGGAGACCGCCAGTTTTCGACCAAGATGGCAGCCACTGGCGACACGGTTGCGGGAAGCGACGAGATCCTGAGCGCCACAATGGCACCATACTTTCCACAGTGCAGACACCCACGTCCATTTCCTCTACTTGAGGAATTCGCTACCTTCCGGAAGCGACACGAGAACACATCGCGATCGCAGTCTTAAAAGGCCGAAATCACAAAAGTACCACGAAGCGGAATGCGCGCATTCCAAGGTTTCACAGTAGTGAGTAATAGGGATATGTAGGGAAGAGCGCCAGTTATCGACCAAGATGGCAGTCATTGGCGACACGGTTGCGGGAAGCGCAACAAGGGCACCCTACTTGCCACCGTGCAGACACCCACGTCCATTTAGTCTACTTGAGGATTTGGCGACCTTCCGGAAGCGACACGGGCACACATCGGGATCGTAACCTGATAAGGCCTAAACCACCAAAGTACCATAAGGGCGAAATGCGGACATTCCAAGGTTTCACAGTAGTGAATAATAGAGGGATGTAGGGGAGACCGCCAGTTTTCGACCAAGATGGCAGCCATTGGCGACACGGTTGCGGGAAGCGCCGAGATCCTGAGCGCAACAATGGCACCATAATTTCCACTGTGCAGACTCCCACGTCCCTTTCATCTACTTGAGGAATTCGCTACCTTCCGGAAGCGACACGAGAACACATCGCGATCGCAATCTTATAAGGCCGAAACCACATAAGTACCACAACGCGGAATGCGCACATTCCAAGGTTACATGTAGTGAGTAATAGGGATATGTAGGGAAGAGCGCCCGTTTTCGACCAAGATGGCAGCCATTGGCGACACGGTTGCGGGAAGCGACGAGATCCTGAGCGCAACAAGGGCACCACACTTTCCACCGTGCAGACACCCACGTTCATTTTCTCCACATGAGGAATTTGCGACCTTCCGGAAGCGACACGGGCACACATCGGGATCGCAATCTGATAAGGCCCATACCACCAACGTACCACAAAGGCGGAATGCGGACATTTAAAGGTTTCACAGCAGTAATAGGGATATGTAGGGAAGAGCGCCCGTTTTAGACCAAGATGGCAGCCATTGGCGACACGATTGCGGGAAGCGACGAGATCCTGAGCGCAACAAGGGCACCATACTTTCCACCGTGCAGACACCGACGACCATTTCCTCCACTTGAGGATTTCGCGAGCTTCCGGAAGCGACAGGAGAACACATCGCGATCGCAATCTTATAAGGCCGAAACCACAAAAGTACCACAAGACGGAATGCGCACATTCCAAGGTTTCACAGTAGAGGGTAATAGGGATATGTAGGGAAGAGCGCCAGTTTTCGACCAAGATGGCAGGCATTGGCGACGATTGCGGGAAGCGACGAGATCCTGAGCGCAACAAGGGCACCATACTTTCCAACGTGCAGACACCCACGTCCATTTCTTCTACTTGAGGTTTTCGCGACCTTCCGGAAGCGACACGAGAACACATCGCGATCGCAATCTTATAAGGCCGAAACTACATAAGTACCACAAGGCGGAATGCGCACATTCCAAGGTTACACAGTAGTGAGTAATAGGTATATGTAGGGAAGAGCGCCAGTTATCGACCAAGATGGCAGCCACTGGCGACACGGTTGCGGGAAGCGACGAGATCCTGAGCGCAACAAGGGCACCATAATTTTCACCGTGCAGACACCCACGTCCATTTCCAGTACTTGAGGATTTCGCGACCTTCAGGAAGCGACACGAGAACACATCGCGATCGCAATCTTGAAAGGCCGAAACCACAAAAGTACCACAAGGCGGAATGCGCATATTCCAAGGTTTCAGAGTAGTGAGTAATTTGGGATATGTAGGGAAGAGCGCCCGTTTTCGACCAAGATGGCAGCCATTGGCGACACGATTGCGGGAAGCGACGAGATCCTGAGCGCAACAAGGGCACCATACTTTCCACCGTGCAGACACCGACGTCCATTTCCTCCACTTGAGGATTTCAAGGTTTTACAGTAGTGAATAATAGAGCGATGTAGGGGAGAGTTCCAGTTTTCGACCGAGATGGCAGCCACTGGCGACACGGTTGCGGGAAGCGACGAGATCCTGAGCGCAACAAGGGCACCATACTTTCCACCGTGCAGACAGCCACGTCCATTCCCCCCACTTGAGGATTTCGCGACCTTCTGGAAGCGACACGAGCAAGCGACACGAGCACACATTGGGATCGTAATCTTATAAGGCCCAAACCAAAAAAGTACCACAAAGGCGGAATGCAGACATTCCAAGGTTTCAGCGTGGTGAATAATAGAGGGATGTAGGGGAGAGTGCCAGTTTTTGACCAAGATGGCAGGCACTGGCGACACGGTTGCAGGAAGCGACGAGATCCAGAGCGCAACAAGGGCAACATAATTTCCACCGTGCAGACACCCATGTCTATTTCCTCTACTTGAGGAATTCGCGACCTTCCGAAAGCGACACGAGAACACATCGCGATCGCAATCTTATAAGGCAGAAACCACCAAATTACCAGAATGGCGGAATGAGGACATTCAAAGGTTTCACAGTAGTGAATAATAGAGGGATGTAGGGGCGAGTGCGAGTTTTTGACCAAGATGGCAGGCACTGGCGACACGGTTGCGGGAAGCAACTAGATCCTGAGCGCAACAAGGACACCATATTTTCCACCGTGGAGACACCCACGTCCATTTGCACCACTTGAGGAATTCGCTACCTTCCGGAAGCGACACGAGAACACATCGCGATCGCAATCTTAAAAGGCCGAAATCACAAAAGTACCACAAAGCGGAATGCGCGCATTCCAAGGTTTCACAGTAGTGAGTAATAGGGATATGTAGGGAAGAGCGCCAGTTTTCGACCAAGATGGCAGCCACTGGCAATGGTTGCGGGAAGCGACGAGATCCTGAGCGCAACAAGGGCACCATACTTTCCAACGTGCAGACACCCACGTCCATTTCTTCTACTTGAGGATTTCGCGACCTTCCGGAAGCGACACGAGAACACATCGCGATCGCAATCTTATAAGGCCGAAACCGCAAAAGTACCACAAGGCGGAATGCGCACATTCCAAGGTTTCACAGTAGTGAGTAATAGAGATATGTAGGGAAGAGCGCCAGTTTTCGACCAAGATGACAGCCACTGGCGACACAGTTGCGGGAAGCGACGAGATCCTGAGCGCAACAAGGGCACCATATTTTCCAACGTGCAGACACCCACGTCCATTTCTTCTACTTGAGGATTTCGCGAGCTTCCGGAAGCGACACGAGAACACATCGCGATCGCAATCTTATAAGGTCCAAACCACCAAAGTACCACAAAGGCGGAATGCGCAGATTCCTAGGTTTAACAGTAGTGAGTAATAGGGCTATGTAGGGAAGAGCGCCAGATTTCGACCAAGATGGCAGTCATTGGCGACACGGTTGCGGGAAGCGACGAGATCCTGAGTGCAACAAGGGCACCAAACTTTCCAACGTGCCAACACCCACGTCCATTTCCACTAGTTGAGGATTTCGCGACCTTCCGGAAGCGACACGAGAACACCTCGCGAACGCAATCTTATAAGGCTGAAACCACAAAATACCACATTGCGGATGCGCACATTCCAAGGTTTCACAGTAGTGAGTAATAGGGATATGTAGGGAAGAGCGCCCGTTTTCGACCAAGATGGCAGCCATTGGCGACACGGTTGCGGGAAGCGACGAGATCCTGAGCGCAACAAGGGCACCACACTTTCCACCGTGCAGACACCCACGTCCATTTTCTCCACATGAGGATTCCTCGACCTTCCGGAAGCACACGTGCACACATCAGGATCGTAAACTGATGAGGCCCAAACCACCAAAGTACCACAAAGGTGGAAAGCGGACATTCCTAGGTTTCACAGTAGTGAATAATAGAGGGATGAAGAGAAGAGCGCAAGTTTTCGACCAAGATGGCAGCCACCGGCGACACGGTTGGGGGAAGCGACGAGATCCGGAGCGCAAGAAGGGCACCATAATTTGCACCGTGCAGACACCCACGTCCATTTCCAGTACTTGAGGATTTCGCGACCTTCCGGAAGCGACACGAGAACACATCGCGATCGCAATCTTGAAAGGCCGAAACCACAAAAGTACCACAAGGCGGAATGCGCATATTCCAACGTTTCAGAGTAGTGAGTAATTTGGGATATGTAGGGAAGAGCGCCCGTTTTCGACCAAGATGGCAGCCATTGGCGACACTTTTGCGGGAAGCGACGAGATCCTGAGCGCAACAAGGGCACAATATTTTCCGACGTGCAGACACCGACGTCCATTCCCCCCACTTGAGGATTTCGCGACCTTCTGGAAGCGACACGAGCACACATTGGGATCGTAATCTTATAAGGCCCAAACCACCAAAGTACCACAAAGGCGGAATGCTGACATTCCAAGGTTTCAGAGTAGTGAATAATAGAGGGATGTAGGGGAGAGTGCCAGTTTTTGACCAAGATGGCAGGCACTGGCGACACGGTTGCAGGAAGCGACGAGATCCAGAGCGCAACAAGGGCACCATAATTTCCACCGTGCAGACACCCACGTCCATTTCCTCTACTTGAGGAATTCGCGACCTTCCGAAAGCGACGCGAGACCACATCGCGATCGCAATCTTATAAGGCAGAAACCACCAAATTACCAGAATGGCGGAATGACGACATTCAAAGGTTTCATAGTAGTGAATAATAGAGGGATGTAGGGGCGAGTGCCAGTTTTCGACCAAGATGGCAGGCACTGGCGACACGGTTGCGGGAAGCGACGAGATCCTGAGCGCAACAAGGGCACCATATTTTCAGCCGTGCAGACACCCACGTCCATTTCCACCACTTGTGGATTTCGCGACCTTCCAGAAGCGCCATGAGCACACAACGGGATCGCAATCTTATAAGGTCCAAACCACCAAAGTACCACAAAGGCGGAATGCGCAGATTCTTAGGTTTAACAGTAGTGAGTAATAGGGCTATGTAGGGAAGAGCGCCAGATTTCGACCAAGATGGCAGTCATTGGCGACACGGTTGCGGGAAGCGACGAGATCCTGAGCGCAACAAGGGCACCCTACTTGCCACCATGCAGACACCCACGTCCATTTAGTCTACTTGAGGATTTGGCGACCTTCCGGAAGCGACACGGGCACACATCGGGATCGTAACCTGATAAGTCCTAAACCACCAAAGTACCATAAGGGCGAAATGCGGACATTCCAAGGTTTCACAGTAGTGAATAATAGAGGGATGTAGGGGAGACCGCCAGTTTTCGACCAAGATGGCAGCCATTGGCGACACGGTTGCGGGAAGCGCCGAGATCCTGAGCGCAACAATGGCACCATAATTTCCACTGTGCAGACTCCCACGTCCATTTCCTCTACTTGAGGAATTCGCTACCTTCCGGAAGCGACACGAGAACACATCGTGATCGCAATCTTATAAGGCCGAAACCACATAAGTACCACAAGGCGGAATGCGCACATTCCAAGTTTACACAGTAGTGAGTAATAGGGAAATGTAGGGAAGAGCGCCAGTTATCGACCAAGATGGCAGCCACTGGCGACACGGTTGCGGGAAGCGACCAGATCCTGAGCGCAACAAGGGAACCATACTTTCCAACGTGCAGACACCCACGTCCATTTAAAATAATAATAATAATTGGTTTTGGGGGAAAGGAAATGGCGCAGTATCTGTCTCATATATCGTTGGACACCTGAACCGCGCCGTAAGGGAAGGAATAAAGGAGGGAGTGCAAGAAGAAAGGAAGAAGAGGTGCCGTAGTGGAGGGCTCCGGAATAATTTGGACCACCTGGGGATCTTTCCTCTACTTGAGGATTTCGCGACCTTCCGGAAGCGACACGAGCACACGTCAGGATCGTAATCTGATAAGGCCCAAACCACCAAAGTACAATAAAGGCGGAATGCGGACAATCCAAGGTTTCATAGTAGTGAATAATAGAGGAATGTAGGGCAGAGTGACAGTTTTCGACCAAGATGGCAGCCACTGGCGACACGGTTGCGGGAAGCGACGAGATCCTGAGCGCAACAAGGGCACCATATTTTCCAACGTGCAGACACCCACGTCCATTTCCTCTACTTGAGGATTTCGCGAGCTTCCGGAAGCGATACGAGAACATATCGCGATCGCAATCTTATAAGGCCGAAACCACAAAAGTACCACAAGACGGAATGCACACATTCCAAGGTTTCAGAGTAGTGAGTATTAGGGCTATGTAGGGAAGAGCGCCAGATTTCGACCAAGATGGCAGTCATTGGCGACACGGTTGCGGGAAGCGACGAGATCCTGAGCGCAACAAGGGCACCCTACTTGCCACCGTGCAGACACCCACGTCCATTTAGTCTACTTGAGGATTTGGCGACCTTCCGGAAGCGACACGGGCACACATCGGGATCGTAACCTGATAAGGCCTAAACCACCAAAGTACCATAAGGGCGAAATGCGGACATTCCAAGGTTTCACAGTAGTGAATAATAGAGGGATGTAGGGGAGACCGCCAGTTATCGAACAAGATGGCAGCCACTGGCGACACGGTTGCGGGAAGCGACGAGATCCTGAGCGCAACAAGGGCACCCTACTTTCCAACGTGCAGACACCCACGTCCATTTCCTCTACTTGAGGATTTCGCGACCTTCCGGAAGCGACACGAGCACACGTCGGGATCGTAATCTGATAAGGCCCAAACCACCAAAGTACAATAAAGGCGGAATGCGGACAATCCAAGGTTTCACAGTAGTGAATAATAGAGGAATGTAGGGAAGAGTGACAGTTTTCGACCAAGATGGCAAGCACTGGCAACACGGTTGCGGGAAGCGACGAGATTCTGAGCGCAAAGGGGGCACCAAACTTTCCAACGTGCCAACACCCACGTCCATTTCCACTAGTTGAGGATTTCGCGACCTTCCGGAAGCGACACGAGAACACCTCGCGAACGCAATCTTATAAGGCTGAAACCACAAAAGTACCACATGGCGGATGCGCACATTCCAAGGTTTCACAGTAGTGAGTAATTGATTTTGATATGTAGGGAAGAGCGCCCGTTTTCGACCAAGATGGCAGCCATTGGCGACACGGTTGCGGGAAGCGACGAGATCCTGAGCGCAACAAGGGCACCACACTTTCCACCGTGCAGACACCCACGTCCATTGTCTCCACATGTGGATTTCGCGACCTTCCGGAAGCACACGTGCACACATCGGGATCGTAAACTGATGAGGCCCAAACCACCAAAGTACCACAAAGGTGGAATGCGGACATTCCTAGGTTTCACAGTAGTGAATAATAGAGGGATGAAGGGAAGAGCGCCAGTTTTCGACCAAGATGGCAGCCATCGGCGACACGGTTGCGGGAAGCGACGAGATCCGGAGCGCAATAAGGGCACCATAATTTTCACCGTGCAGACACCCACGTCCATTTCCAGTACTTGAGGATTTCGCGACCTTCCGGAAGCGACACGAGAACACATCGCGATCGCAATCTTGAAAGGCCGAAACCACAAAAGTACCACAAGGCGGAATGCGCATATTCCAAGGTTTCAGAGTAGTGAGTTATTTAGGATATGCAGGGAAGAGCGCCCGTTTTCGACCAAGATGGCAGCCATTGGCGA
The DNA here is from genome assembly GCA_030143305.2 of Amblyomma americanum. Lineage (NCBI taxonomy): Eukaryota > Metazoa > Arthropoda > Arachnida > Ixodida > Ixodidae > Amblyomma > Amblyomma americanum. The sequence continues at coordinate 65,708 of JARKHS020004278.1, forward strand.
CACTTTTGCGGGAAGCGACGAGATCCTGAGCGCAACAAGGGCACAATATTTTCCGACGTGCAGACACCCACGTCCATTTCCTCTACTTGAGGAATTTGCGACCTTCCGGAAGCGACACGGGCACACATCGGGATCGCAATCTGATAAGGCCCATACCACCAACGTACCACAAAGGCGGAATGCGGACAGTTCAAGGTTTCACAGCAGTGAGTAATAGGAATATGTAGGGAAGAGCGTCCGTTTTCGACCAAGATGGCAGCCATTGGCGACACGATTGCGGGAAGCGACGAGATCCTGAGCGCAACAAGGGCACCATACTTTCCACCGTGCAGACACCGACGTCCATTTCCTCCACTTGAGGATTTCGCGACCTTCCGGAAGCACACGTGCACACATCGGGATCGTAAACTGATGAGGCCCAAACCACCAAAGTACCACAAAGGTGGAATGCGGACATTCCTAGGTTTCACAGTAGTGAATAATAGAGGGATGAAGGGAAGAGCGCCAGTTTTCGACCAAGATGGCAGCCATCGGCGACACGGTTGCGGGAAGCGACGAGATCCGGAGCGCAAGAAGGGCACCATAATTTGCACCGTGCAGACACCCACGTCCATTTCCAGTACTTGAGGATTTCGCGACCTTCCGGAAGTGACACGAGAACGCATCGGGATCGCAATCTGATAAGGCCCACACCACCAACAGACCACAAAGGCGGAATGCGGACATTTCAAGGTTTCACAGCAGTGAGTAATAGGGATATGTAGGGAAGAGCGCCCGTTTTCGACCAAGATGGCAGCCATTGGCGACACGATTGCGGGAAGCGACGAGATCCTGAGCGCAACAAGGGCACCATACTTTCCACCGTGCAGACACCGACGTCCATTTAATCCACTTGAGGATTTCGCGAGCTTCCGGAAGCGACACGAGAATACATCGCGATCGCAATCTTATAAGGCCGAAACCACAAAAGTACCACAAGACGGAATGCACAAATTCCAAGGTTTCACAGTAGTGAGTAATAGGGATATGTAGGGAAGAGCGCCAGTTTTCGACCAAGATGGCAGGCATTGGCGACGATTGCGGTAAGCGACGAGATCCTGAGCGCAACAAGGGCACCATACTTTCCACCGTTGAGACACCCACGTCCATTTAATCCACTTGAGGATTTCGCGACCTTCTGGAAGCGACACGAGCAAGCGACACGAGCACACATTGGGATCGTAATCTTATAAGGCCCAAGCCACCAAAGTACCACAAAGGCGGAATGCAGACATTCCAAGGTTTCAGAGTAGTGAATAATAGAGGGATGTAGGGGAGAGTGCCAGTTTTTGACCAAGATGGCAGGCACTGGCGACACGGTTGCAGGAAGCGACGAGATCCAGAGCGCAACAAGGGCACCATAATTTCCACCGTGCAGACACCCACGTCCATTTCCTCTACTTGAGGAATTCGCGACCTTCCGAAAGCGACACGAGAACACATCGCGATCGCAATCTTATAAGGCAGAAACCACCAAATTACCAGAATGGCGGAATGAGGACATTCAAAGGTTTCACAGTAGTGAATAATAGAGGGATGTAGGGGCGAGTGCCAGTTTTTGACCAAGATGGCAGGCACTGGCGACACGGTTGCGGGAAGCGACTAGATCCTGAGCGCAACAAGGACACCATAATGTCCACCGTTCAGACACCCACCTCCATTTCCTCTACTTGAGGATTTCGCGAGCTTCCGGAAGCGACACGAGAACAAATCGCGATCCCAATCTTATAAGTCCGAAACCACAAAAGTACCACAACACGGAATGCACACATTCCAAGGTTTCAGAGTAGTGAGTATTAGGGATATGTAGGGAAGAGCGCCAGTTTTCGACCAAGATGGCCGGCATTGGCGACGATTGCGGGAAGCGACGAGATCCTGAGCGCAACAAGGGCACCATATTTTCAGCCGTGCAGACACCCACGTCCATTTCCACCACTTGTGGATTTCACGACCTACCGGAAGCGCCATGAGCACACAACGGGATCGCAATCTTATAAGGTCCAAACCACCAAAGTACCACAAAGGCGGAATGCGCAGATTCCTAGGTTTAACAGTAGTGAGTAATAGGGCTATGTAGGGAAGAGCGCCAGATTTCGACCAAGATGGCAGGCATTGGCGACACGGTTGCGGGAAGCGACGAGATCCTGAGCGCAACAAGGGCACCCTACTTGCCACCGTGCAGACACCCACGTCCATTTAGTCTACTTGAGGATTTGGCGACCTTCCGGAAGCGACACGGGCACACATCGGGATCGTAACCTGATAAGGCCTAAACCACCAAAGTACCATAAGGGCGAAATGCGGACATTCCAAGGTTTCACAGTAGCGAATAATAGAGGGATGTAGGGGAGACCGCCAGTTTTCGACCAAGATGGCAGCCATTGGCGACACGGTTGCAGGAAGCGACGAGATCCAGAGCGCAACAAGGGCACCATAATTTCCACCGTGCAGACACCCACGTCCATTTCCTCTACTTGAGGAATTCGCGACCTTCCGAAAGCGACGCGAGAACACATCGCGATCGCAATCTTATAAGGCAGAAACCACCAAATTACCAGAATGGCGGAATGACGACATTCAAAGGTTTCATAGTAGTGAATAATAGAGGGATGTAGGGGCGAGTGCCAGTTTTCGACCAAGATGGCAGGCACTGGCGACACGGTTGCGGGAAGCGACTAGATCCTGAGCGCAACAAGGACACCATATTTTCCAACGTGCAGACACCCACGTCCATTTAGTCTACTTGAGGATTTGGCGACCTTCCGGAATCGACACGGGCACACATCGGGATCGTAACCTGATAAGTCCTAAACCACCAAAGTACCATAAGGGCGAAATGCGGACATTCCAAGGTTTCACAGTAGTGAATAATAGAGGGATGTAGGGGAGACCGCCAGTTTTCGACCAAGATGGCAGCCATTGGCGACACGGTTGCGGGAAGCGCCGAGATCCTGAGCGCAACAATGGCACCATAATTTCCACTGTGCAGACTCCCACGTCCATTTCCTCTACTTGAGGAATTCGCTACCTTCCGGAAGCGACACGAGAACACATCGTGATCGCAATCTTATAAGGCCGAAACCACATAAGTACCACAAGGCGGAATGCGCACATTCCAAGGTTACACAGTAGTGAGTAATAGGGATATGTAGGGAAGAGCGCCAGTTATCGACCAAGATGGCAGCCACTGCGACACGGTTGCGGGAAGCGACCAGATCCTGAGCGCAACAAGAGAACCATACTTTCCAACGTGCAGACACCCACGTCCATTTAAAATAATAATAATAATTGGTTTTGGGGGAAAGGAAATGGCGCAGTATCTGTCTCATATATCGTTGGACACCTGAACCGCGCCGTAAGGGAAGGAATAAAGGAGGGAGTGCAAGAAGAAAGGAAGAAGAGGTGCCGTAGTGGAGGGCTCCGGAATAATTTGGACCACCTGGGGATCTTTCCTCTACTTGAGGATTTCGCGACCTTCCGGAAGCGACACGAGCACACGTCAGGATCGTAATCTGATAAGGCCCAAACCACCAAAGTACAATAAAGGCGGAATGCGGACAATCCAAGGTTTCATAGTAGTGAATAATAGAGGAATGTAGGGCAGAGTGACAGTTTTCGACCAAGATGGCAGCCACTGGCGACACGGTTGCGGGAAGCGACGAGATCCTGAGCGCAACAAGGGCACCATATTTTCCAACGTGCAGACACCCACGTCCATTTCCTCTACTTGAGGATTTCGCGAGCTTCCGGAAGCGATACGAGAACATATCGCGATCGCAATCTTATAAGGCCGAAACCACAAAAGTACCACAAGACGGAATGCACACATTCCAAGGTTTCAGAGTAGTGAGTATTAGGGCTATGTAGGGAAGAGCGCCAGATTTCGACCAAGATGGCAGTCATTGGCGACACGGTTGCGGGAAGCGACGAGATCCTGAGCGCAACAAGGGCACCCTACTTGCCACCGTGCAGACACCCACGTCCATTTAGTCTACTTGAGGATTTGGCGACCTTCCGGAAGCGACACGGGCACACATCGGGATCGTAACCTGATAAGGCCTAAACCACCAAAGTACCATAAGGGCGAAATGCGGACATTCCAAGGTTTCACAGTAGTGAATAATAGAGGGATGTAGGGGAGACCGCCAGTTATCGAACAAGATGGCAGCCACTGGCGACACGGTTGCGGGAAGCGACGAGATCCTGAGCGCAACAAGGGCACCATACTTTCCAACGTGCAGACACCCACGTCCATTTCCTCTACTTGAGGATTTCGCGACCTTCCGGAAGCGATACGAGAACATATCGCGATCGCAATCTTATAAGGCCGAAACCACAAAAGTACCACAAGACGGAATGCACACATTCCAAGGTTTCAGAGTAGTGAGTATTAGGGCTATGTAGGGAAGAGCGCCAGATTTCGACCAAGATGGCAGTCATTGGCGACACGGTTGCGGGAAGCGACGAGATCCTGAGCGCAACAAGGGCACCCTACTTGCCACCGTGCAGACACCCACGTCCATTTAGTCTACTTGAGGATTTGGCGACCTTCCGGAAGCGACACGGGCACACATCGGGATCGTAACCTGATAAGGCCTAAACCACCAAAGTACCATAAGGGCGAAATGCGGACATTCCAAGGTTTCACAGTAGTGAATAATAGAGGGATGTAGGGGAGACCGCCAGTTATCGACCAAGATGGCAGCCACTGGCGACACGGTTGCGGGAAGCGACGAGATCCTGAGCGCAACAAGGGCACCATACTTTCCAACGTGCAGACACCCACGTCCATTTCCTCTACTTGAGGATTTCGCGACCTTCCGGAAGCGACACGAGCACACGTCGGGATCGTAATCTGATAAGGCCCAAACCACCAAAGTACAATAAAGGCGGAATGCGGACAATCCAAGGTTTCACAGTAGTGAATAATAGAGGAATGTAGGGAAGAGTGACAGTTTTCGACCAAGATGGCAAGCACTAGCAACACGGTTGCGGGAAGCGACGAGATTCTGAGCGCAAAGGGGGCACCAAACTTTCCAACGTGCCAACACCCACGTCCATTTCCACTAGTTGAGGATTTCGCGACCTTCCGGAAGCGACACGAGAACACCTCGCGAACGCAATCTTATAAGGCTGAAACCACAAAAGTACCACATGGCGGATGCGCACATTCCAAGGTTTCACAGTAGTGAGTAAATTGATTAAATTGATATGTAGGGAAGAGCGCCCGTTTTCGACCAAGATGGCAGCCATTGGCGACACGGTTGCGGGAAGCGACGAGATTCTGAGCGCAACAAGGGCACCACACTTTCCACCGTGCAGACACCCACGTCCATTGTCTCCACATGTGGATTTCGCGACCTTCCGGAAGCACACGTGCACACATCGGGATCGTAAACTGATGAGGCCCAAACCACCAAAGTACCACAAAGGTGGAATGCGGACATTCCTAGGTTTCACAGTAGTGAATAATAGAGGGATGAAGGGAAGAGCGCCAGTTTTCGACCAAGATGGCAGCCATCGGCGACACGGTTGCGGGAAGCGACGAGATCCGGAGCGCAATAAGGGCACCATAATTTTCACCGTGCAGACACCCACGTCCATTTCCAGTACTTGAGGATTTCGCGGCCTTCCGGAAGCGACACGAGAACACATCGCGATCGCAATCTTGAAAGGCCGAAACCACAAAAGTACCACAAGGCGGAATGCGCATATTCCAAGGTTTCAGAGTAGTGAGTTATTAAAGATATGCAGGGAAGAGCGCCCGTTTTCGACCAAGATGGCAGCCATTGGCGACACTTTTGCTGGAAGCGACGAGATCCTGAGCGCAACAAGGGCACAATATTTTCCGACGTGCAGACACCCACGTCCATTTCCTCTATTGAGGAATTTGCGACCTTCCGGAAGCGACACGGCCACACATCGGGATCGCAATCTGATAAGGCCCATACCACCAACGTACCACAAAGGCGGAATGCGGACATTTCAAGGTTTCACAGCAGTGAGTAATAGGAATATGTAGGGAAGAGCGTCCGTTTTCGACCAAGATGGCAGCCATTGGCGACACGATTGCGGGAAGCGACGAGATCCTGAGCGCAACAAGGGCACCATACTTTCCACCGTGCAGACACCGACGTCCATTTCCTCCACTTGAGGATTTCGCGACCTTCCGGAAGCACACGTGCACACATCGGGATCGTAAACTGATGAGGCCCAAAGCACCAAAGTACCACAAAGGTGGAATGCGGACATTCCTAGGTTTCACAGTAGTGAATAATAGAGGGATGAAGGGAAGAGCGCCAGTTTTCGACCAAGATGGCAGCCATCGGCGACACGGTTGCGGGAAGCGACGAGATCCGGAGCGCAAGAAGGGCACCATAATTTGCACCGTGCAGACACCCACGTCCATTTCCAGTACTTGAGGATTTCGCGACCTTCCGGAAGTGACACGAGAACGCATCGGGATCGCAATCTGATAAGGCCCACACCACCAACAGACCACAAAGGCGGAATGCGGACATTTCAAGGTTTCACAGCAGTGAGTAATAGGGATATGTAGGGAAGAGCGCCAGTTTTCGACCAAGATGGCAGGCATTGGCGACGATTGCGGGAAGCGACGAGATCCTGAGCGCAACAAGGGCACCATACTTTCCACCGTGGAGACACCCACGTCCATTTAATCCACTTGAGGATTTCGCGACCTTCTGGAAGCGACACGAGCAAGCGACACGAGCACACATTGGGATCGTAATCTTATAAGGCCCAAACCACCAAAGTACCACAAAGGCGGAATGCAGACATTCCAAGGTTTCAGAGTAGTGAATAATAGAGGGATGTAGGGGAGAGTGCCAGTTTTTGACCAAGATGGCAGGCACTGGCGACACGGTTGCAGGAAGCGACGAGATCCAGAGCGCAACAAGGGCACCATAATTTCCACCGTGCAGACACCCACGTCCATTTCCTCTACTTGAGGAATTCGCGACCTTCCGAAAGCGACACGAGAACACATCAGGATCGCAATCTTATAAGGCAGAAACCACCAAATTACGAGAATGGCGGAATGAGGACATTCAAAGGTTTCACAGTAGTGAATAATAGAGGGATGTAGGGGCGAGTGCCAGTTTTTGACCAAGATGGCAGGCACTGGCGACACGGTTGCGGGAAGCGACGAGATCCTGAGCGCAACAATGGCACCATAATTTCCACCGTGCAGACAACCACGTCCATTTCCACCACTTGTGGATTTCACGACCTTCCGGAAGCGCCATGAGCACACAACGGGATCGCAATCTTATAAGGTCCAAACCACCAAAGTACCACAAAGGCGGAATGCGCAGATTCCTAGGTTTAACAGTAGTGAGTAATAGGGCTATGTAGGGAAGAGCGCCAGATTTCGACCAAGATGGCAGCCACTAGCGACACGGCTGCGGGAAGCGACGAGATACTGAGCGCAACAAGGGCACCCTACTTGCCACCGTGCAGACACCCACGTCCATTTAGTCTACTTGAGGATTTGGCGACCTTCCGGAAGCGACACGGGCACACATCGGGATCGTAACCTGATAAGGCCTAAACCACCAAAGTACCATAAGGGCGAAATGCGGACATTCCAAGGTTTCACAGTAGCGAATAATAGAGGGATGTAGGGGAGACCGCCAGTTTTCGACCAAGATGGCAGCCATTGGCGACACGGTTGCGGGAAGCGCCGAGATCCTGAGCGCAACAATGGCACCATAATTTCCACTGTGCAGACTCCCACGTCCATTTCCTCTACTTGAGGAATTCGCTACCTTCCGGAAGCGACACGAGAACACATCGTGATCGCAATCTTATAAGGCCGAAACCACATAAGTACCACAAGGCGGAATGCGCACATTCCAAGGTTACACAGTAGTGAGTAATAGGGATATGGTGGGAAGAGCGCCAGTTATCGACCAAGATGGCAGCCACTAGCGACACGGCTGCGGGAAGCGACGAGATACTGAGCGCAACAAGGCCACCATACTTTCCAACGTGCAGACACCCACGTCCATTTCCTCTACTTGAGGATTTCGCGACCTTCCGGAAGCGACACGAGCACACGTCGGGATCGTAATCTGATAAGGCCCAAACCACCAAAGTACAATAAAGGCGGAATGCGGACAATCCAAGGTTTCACAGCAGTGAATAATAGAGGAATGTAGGGCAGAGTGACAGTTTTCGACCGAGATGGCAGCCACTGGCAACACGGTTGCGGGAAGCGACGAGATTCTGAGCGTAACAAGGGCACCATACTTTCCACCGTGCAGACACCGACGTCCATTTAATCCACTTGAGGATTTCGCGAGCTTCCGGAAGCGACACGAGAATACATCGCGATCGCAATCTTATAAGGCCGAAACCACAAAAGTACCACAAGACGGAATGCACAAATTCCAAGGTTTCACAGTAGTGAGTAATAGGGATATGTAGGGAAGAGCGCCCGTTTTCGACCAAGATGGCAGCCATTGGCGACACGGTTGCGGGAAGCAACGAGATCCTGAGCGCAACAAGGGCACCGTACTTTCCGCCGTGAGGACACCGACGTCCATTTACTCCACTTGAGGATTTCAAGGTTTGACAGTAGTGAATAATAGAGCGATGTAGGGGAGAGTTCTAGTTTTCGACCGAGATGGAAGCCACTGGCGACACGGTTGCGGGAAGCGACGAGATCCTGAACGCAACAAGGGCACCATACTTTCCACCGTGCAGACAGCCACGTCCATTCCCCCCACTTGAGGATTTCGCGACCTTCTGGAAGCGACACGAGCAAGCGACACGAGCACACATTGAATTCGTAATCTTATAAGGCCCAAACCACCAAAGTACCACAAAGGCGGAATGCAGACATTCCAAGGTTTCAGAGTAGTGAATAATAGAGGGATGTAGGGGAGAGTGCCAGTTTTTGACCAAGATGGCAGGCACTGGCGACACGGTTGCAGGAAGCGACGAGATCCAGAGCGCAACAAGGGCACCATAATTTCCACCGTGCAGACACCCACGTCCATTTCCTCTACTTGAGGAATTCGCGACCTTCCGAAAGCGACACGAGAACACATCGCGATAGCAATCTTATAAGGCAGAAACCACCAAATTACCAGAATGGCGGATTGAGGACATTCAAAGGTTTCACAGTAGTGAATAATAGAGGGATGTAGGGGCGAGTGCCAGTTTTTGACCAAGATGGCAGCCACTGGCGACACGGTTGCGGGAAGCGACGAGATCCTGAGCGCAACAAGGGCAGCATACTTTCCACCGTGCAGACACCGACGTCCATTTCCTCCACTTGAGGATTTCGCGAGCTTCCGGAAGCGACACGAGAACACATCGCGATCGCAATCTTATAAGGCCGAAACCACAAAAGTACCACAAGACGGAATGCACACATTCCAAGGTTTCACAGTAGTGAGTAATAGGGATATGTAGGGAAGAGCGCCAGTTTTCGACCAAGATGGCAGGCATTGGCGACGATTGCGGGAAGCGACGAGATCCTGAGCGCAGCAAGGGCACCATAATTTCCACCGTGCAGACACCCACGTCCATTTCCTCTACTTGAGGATTTCGCGACCTTCTGGAAGCGACACGAGCACATATCAGGATCGTAATCTTATAAGGCCCAAACCACCAAAGTACAACAAAGGCGGAATGCGGACATTCCAAGGTTTCACAGTAGTGAATAGGGGATGTAGGGGAGAGCGCAAGTTTTCGACCAAGATGGCAGCCATTGGCGACACGGTTGCGGGAAGCGACGAGATCCTGAGCGCAACAAGGGCACCCTACTTGCCACCGTGCAGACACCCACGTCCATTTCCTCTACTTGAGGAATTCGCGACCTTCCGAAAGCGACACGAGAACACATCGCGATCGCAATCTTATAAGGCAGAAACCACCAAATTACCAGAATGGCGGAATGAGGACATTCAAAGGTTTCAAAGTAGTGAATAATAGAGGGATGTAGGGGCGAGTGCCAGTTTTTGACCAAGATGGCAGGCACTGGCGACACGGTTGCGGGAAGCGACTAGATCCTGAGCGCAACAAGGGCACCATACTTTCCAACGTGCAGACACCCACGCCCATTTCTTCTACTTCAGGATTTCGCGACCTTCCGGAAGCGACACGAGCACACATCGCGATCGCAATCTTATAAGGCCCAAACCACCAAAGTACCACAAAGGCGGAATGCGCACATTCCAAGGTTTCACAGTAGTGAGTAATAGAGGATATGTAGGGAAGAGCGCCAGTTTTCGACCAAGATGGCAGCCACTGGCGACACGGTTGCGGGAAGCGACGAGATCCTGAGCGCAACAAGGGCACCATATTTTCCAACGTGCAGACACCCACGTCCATTTCCTCTACTTGAGGATTTCGCGAGCTTCCGGAAGCGACACGAGAACACATCGCGATCGCAATCTTATAAGGTCCAAACCACCAAAGTACCACAAGCTGGAATGCGCACATTCCAAGGTTTCAGAAGTGACTAATAGGGCTATGTAGGGAAGAGCGCCAGATTTCGACCAAGATGGCAGTCATTGGCGACACGGTTGCGGGAAGCGACTAGATCCTGAGCGCAACAAGGGCACCCTACTTGCCACCGTGCAGACACCCACGTCCATTTAGTCTACTTGAGGATTTGGCGACCTTCCGGAAGCGACACGGGCACACATCGGGATCGTAACCTGATAAGGCCTAAACCACCAAAGTACCATAAGGGCGAAATGCGGACATTCCAAGGTTTCACAGTAGTGAATAATAGAGGGATGTAGGGGAGACCGCCAGTTATCGAACAAGATGGCAGCCACTGGCGACACGGTTGCGGGAAGCGACGAGATCCTGAGCGCAACAAGGGCACCATACTTTCCAACGTGCAGACACCCACGTCCATTTCCTCTACTTGAGGATTTCGCGACCTTCCGGAAGCGATACGAGAACATATCGCGATCGCAATCTTATAAGGCCGAAACCACAAAAGTACCACAAGACGGAATGCACACATTCCAAGGTTTCAGAGTAGTGAGTATTAGGGCTATGTAGGGAAGAGCGCCAGATTTCGACCAAGATGGCAGTCATTGGCGACACGGTTGCGGGAAGCGACGAGATCCTGAGCGCAACAAGGGCACCCTACTTGCCACCGTGCAGACACCCACGTCCATTTAGTCTACTTGAGGATTTGGCGACCTTCCGGAAGCGACACGGGCACACATCGGGATCGTAACCTGATAAGGCCTAAACCACCAAAGTACCATAAGGGCGAAATGCGGACATTCCAAGGTTTCACAGTAGTGAATAATAGAGGGATGTAGGGGAGACCGCCAGTTATCGACCAAGATGGCAGCCACTGGCGACACGGTTGCGGGAAGCGACGAGATCCTGAGCGCAACAAGGGCACCATACTTTCCAACGTGCAGACACCCACGTCCATTTCCTCTACTTGAGGATTTCGCGACCTTCCGGAAGCGACACGAGCACACGTCGGGATCGTAATCTGATAAGGCCCAAACCACCAAAGTACAATAAAGGCGGAATGCGGACAATCCAAGGTTTCACAGTAGTGAATAATAGAGGAATGTAGGGAAGAGTGACAGTTTTCGACCAAGATGGCAAGCACTAGCAACACGGTTGCGGGAAGCGACGAGATTCTGAGCGCAAAGGGGGCACCAAACTTTCCAACGTGCCAACACCCACGTCCATTTCCACTAGTTGAGGATTTCGCGACCTTCCGGAAGCGACACGAGAACACCTCGCGAACGCAATCTTATAAGGCTGAAACCACAAAAGTACCACATGGCGGATGCGCACATTCCAAGGTTTCACAGTAGTGAGTAAATTGATTAAATTGATATGTAGGGAAGAGCGCCCGTTTTCGACCAAGATGGCAGCCATTGGCGACACGGTTGCGGGAAGCGACGAGATTCTGAGCGCAACAAGGGCACCACACTTTCCACCGTGCAGACACCCACGTCCATTGTCTCCACATGTGGATTTCGCGACCTTCCGGAAGCACACGTGCACACATCGGGATCGTAAACTGATGAGGCCCAAACCACCAAAGTACCACAAAGGTGGAATGCGGACATTCCTAGGTTTCACAGTAGTGAATAATAGAGGGATGAAGGGAAGAGCGCCAGTTTTCGACCAAGATGGCAGCCATCGGCGACACGGTTGCGGGAAGCGACGAGATCCGGAGCGCAATAAGGGCACCATAATTTTCACCGTGCAGACACCCACGTCCATTTCCAGTACTTGAGGATTTCGCGGCCTTCCGGAAGCGACACGAGAACACATCGCGATCGCAATCTTGAAAGGCCGAAACCACAAAAGTACCACAAGGCGGAATGCGCATATTCCAAGGTTTCAGAGTAGTGAGTTATTAAAGATATGCAGGGAAGAGCGCCCGTTTTCGACCAAGATGGCAGCCATTGGCGACACTTTTGCTGGAAGCGACGAGATCCTGAGCGCAACAAGGGCACAATATTTTCCGACGTGCAGACACCCACGTCCATTTCCTCTATTGAGGAATTTGCGACCTTCCGGAAGCGACACGGCCACACATCGGGATCGCAATCTGATAAGGCCCATACCACCAACGTACCACAAAGGCGGAATGCGGACATTTCAAGGTTTCACAGCAGTGAGTAATAGGAATATGTAGGGAAGAGCGTCCGTTTTCGACCAAGATGGCAGCCATTGGCGACACGATTGCGGGAAGCGACGAGATCCTGAGCGCAACAAGGGCACCATACTTTCCACCGTGCAGACACCGACGTCCATTTCCTCCACTTGAGGATTTCGCGACCTTCCGGAAGCACACGTGCACACATCGGGATCGTAAACTGATGAGGCCCAAAGCACCAAAGTACCACAAAGGTGGAATGCGGACATTCCTAGGTTTCACAGTAGTGAATAATAGAGGGATGAAGGGAAGAGCGCCAGTTTTCGACCAAGATGGCAGCCATCGGCGACACGGTTGCGGGAAGCGACGAGATCCGGAGCGCAAGAAGGGCACCATAATTTGCACCGTGCAGACACCCACGTCCATTTCCAGTACTTGAGGATTTCGCGACCTTCCGGAAGTGACACGAGAACGCATCGGGATCGCAATCTGATAAGGCCCACACCACCAACAGACCACAAAGGCGGAATGCGGACATTTCAAGGTTTCACAGCAGTGAGTAATAGGGATATGTAGGGAAGAGCGCCAGTTTTCGACCAAGATGGCAGGCATTGGCGACGATTGCGGGAAGCGACGAGATCCTGAGCGCAACAAGGGCACCATACTTTCCACCGTGGAGACACCCACGTCCATTTAATCCACTTGAGGATTTCGCGACCTTCTGGAAGCGACACGAGCAAGCGACACGAGCACACATTGGGATCGTAATCTTATAAGGCCCAAACCACCAAAGTACCACAAAGGCGGAATGCAGACATTCCAAGGTTTCAGAGTAGTGAATAATAGAGGGATGTAGGGGAGAGTGCCAGTTTTTGACCAAGATGGCAGGCACTGGCGACACGGTTGCAGGAAGCGACGAGATCCAGAGCGCAACAAGGGCACCATAATTTCCACCGTGCAGACACCCACGTCCATTTCCTCTACTTGAGGAATTCGCGACCTTCCGAAAGCGACACGAGAACACATCAGGATCGCAATCTTATAAGGCAGAAACCACCAAATTACGAGAATGGCGGAATGAGGACATTCAAAGGTTTCACAGTAGTGAATAATAGAGGGATGTAGGGGCGAGTGCCAGTTTTTGACCAAGATGGCAGGCACTGGCGACACGGTTGCGGGAAGCGACGAGATCCTGAGCGCAACAATGGCACCATAATTTCCACCGTGCAGACAACCACGTCCATTTCCACCACTTGTGGATTTCACGACCTTCCGGAAGCGCCATGAGCACACAACGGGATCGCAATCTTATAAGGTCCAAACCACCAAAGTACCACAAAGGCGGAATGCGCAGATTCCTAGGTTTAACAGTAGTGAGTAATAGGGCTATGTAGGGAAGAGCGCCAGATTTCGACCAAGATGGCAGCCACTAGCGACACGGCTGCGGGAAGCGACGAGATACTGAGCGCAACAAGGGCACCCTACTTGCCACCGTGCAGACACCCACGTCCATTTAGTCTACTTGAGGATTTGGCGACCTTCCGGAAGCGACACGGGCACACATCGGGATCGTAACCTGATAAGGCCTAAACCACCAAAGTACCATAAGGGCGAAATGCGGACATTCCAAGGTTTCACAGTAGCGAATAATAGAGGGATGTAGGGGAGACCGCCAGTTTTCGACCAAGATGGCAGCCATTGGCGACACGGTTGCGGGAAGCGCCGAGATCCTGAGCGCAACAATGGCACCATAATTTCCACTGTGCAGACTCCCACGTCCATTTCCTCTACTTGAGGAATTCGCTACCTTCCGGAAGCGACACGAGAACACATCGTGATCGCAATCTTATAAGGCCGAAACCACATAAGTACCACAAGGCGGAATGCGCACATTCCAAGGTTACACAGTAGTGTGTAATAGGGATATGGTGGGAAGAGCGCCAGTTATCGACCAAGATGGCAGCCACTAGCGACACGGCTGCGGGAAGCGACGAGATACTGAGCGCAACAAGGCCACCATACTTTCCAACGTGCAGACACCCACGTCCATTTCCTCTACTTGAGGATTTCGCGACCTTCCGGAAGCGACACGAGCACACGTCGGGATCGTAATCTGATAAGGCCCAAACCACCAAAGTACAATAAAGGCGGAATGCGGACAATCCAAGGTTTCACAGCAGTGAATAATAGAGGAATGTAGGGCAGAGTGACAGTTTTCGACCGAGATGGCAGCCACTGGCAACACGGTTGCGGGAAGCGACGAGATTCTGAGCGTAACAAGGGCACCATACTTTCCACCGTGCAGACACCGACGTCCATTTAATCCACTTGAGGATTTCGCGAGCTTCCGGAAGCGACACGAGAATACATCGCGATCGCAATCTTATAAGGCCGAAACCACAAAAGTACCACAAGACGGAATGCACAAATTCCAAGGTTTCACAGTAGTGAGTAATAGGGATATGTAGGGAAGAGCGCCCGTTTTCGACCAAGATGGCAGCCATTGGCGACACGGTTGCGGGAAGCAACGAGATCCTGAGCGCAACAAGGGCACCGTACTTTCCGCCGTGAGGACACCGACGTCCATTTACTCCACTTGAGGATTTCAAGGTTTGACAGTAGTGAATAATAGAGCGATGTAGGGGAGAGTTCTAGTTTTCGACCGAGATGGCAGCCACTGGCGACACGGTTGCGGGAAGCGACGAGATCCTGAACGCAACAAGGGCACCATACTTTCCACCGTGCAGACAGCCACGTCCATTCCCCCCACTTGAGGATTTCGCGACCTTCTGGAAGCGACACGAGCAAGCGACACGAGCACACATTGAATTCGTAATCTTATAAGGCCCAAACCACCAAAGTACCACAAAGGCGGAATGCAGACATTCCAAGGTTTCAGAGTAGTGAATAATAGAGGGATGTAGGGGAGAGTGCCAGTTTTTGACCAAGATGGCAGGCACTGGCGACACGGTTGCAGGAAGCGACGAGATCCAGAGCGCAACAAGGGCACCATAATTTCCACCGTGCAGACACCCACGTCCATTTCCTCTACTTGAGGAATTCGCGACCTTCCGAAAGCGACACGAGAACACATCGCGATAGCAATCTTATAAGGCAGAAACCACCAAATTACCAGAATGGCGGATTGAGGACATTCAAAGGTTTCACAGTAGTGAATAATAGAGGGATGTAGGGGCGAGTGCCAGTTTTTGACCAAGATGGCAGCCACTGGCGACACGGTTGCGGGAAGCGACGAGATCCTGAGCGCAACAAGGGCAGCATACTTTCCACCGTGCAGACACCGACGTCCATTTCCTCCACTTGAGGATTTCGCGAGCTTCCGGAAGCGACACGAGAACACATCGCGATCGCAATCTTATAAGGCCGAAACCACAAAAGTACCACAAGACGGAATGCACACATTCCAAGGTTTCACAGTAGTGAGTAATAGGGATATGTAGGGAAGAGCGCCAGTTTTCGACCAAGATGGCAGGCATTGGCGACGATTGCGGGAAGCGACGAGATCCTGAGCGCAGCAAGGGCACCATAATTTCCACCGTGCAGACACCCACGTCCATTTCCTCTACTTGAGGATTTCGCGACCTTCTGGAAGCGACACGAGCACATATCAGGATCGTAATCTTATAAGGCCCAAACCACCAAAGTACAACAAAGGCGGAATGCGGACATTCCAAGGTTTCACAGTAGTGAATAGGGGATGTAGGGGAGAGCGCAAGTTTTCGACCAAGATGGCAGCCATTGGCGACACGGTTGCGGGAAGCGACGAGATCCTGAGCGCAACAAGGGCACCCTACTTGCCACCGTGCAGACACCCACGTCCATTTCCTCTACTTGAGGAATTCGCGACCTTCCGAAAGCGACACGAGAACACATCGCGATCGCAATCTTATAAGGCAGAAACCACCAAATTACCAGAATGGCGGAATGAGGACATTCAAAGGTTTCAAAGTAGTGAATAATAGAGGGATGTAGGGGCGAGTGCCAGTTTTTGACCAAGATGGCAGGCACTGGCGACACGGTTGCGGGAAGCGACTAGATCCTGAGCGCAACAAGGGCACCATACTTTCCAACGTGCAGACACCCACGCCCATTTCTTCTACTTCAGGATTTCGCGACCTTCCGGAAGCGACACGAGAACACATCGCGATCGCAATCTTATAAGGCCGAAACCGCAAAAGTACCACAAGGCGGAATGCGCACATTCCAAGGTTTCACAGTAGTGAGTAATAGAGATATGTAGGGAAGAGCGCCAGTTTTCGACCAAGATGACAGCCACTGGCGACACAGTTGCGGGAAGCGACGAGATCCTGAGCGCAACAAGGGCACCATATTTTCCAACGTGCAGACACCCACGTCCATTTCTTCTACTTGAGGATTTCGCGAGCTTCCGGAAGCGACACGAGAACACATCGCGATCGCAATCTTATAAGGTCCAAACCACCAAAGTACCACAAAGGTGGAATGCGCAGATTCCTAGGTTTAACAGAAGTGACTAATAGGGCTATGTAGGGAAGAGCGCCAGATTTCGACCAAGATGGCAGTCATTGGCGACACGGTTGCGGGAAGCGACTAGATCCTGAGCGCAACAAGGGCACCCTACTTGCCACCGTGCAGACACCCACGTCCATTTAGTCTACTTGAGGATTTGGCGACCTTCCGGAAGCGACACGGGCACACATCGGGATCGTAACCTGATAAGGCCTAAACCACCAAAGTACCATAAGGGCGAAATGCGGACATTCCAAGGTTTCACAGTAGTGAATAATAGAGGGATGTAGGGGAGACCGCCAGTTATCGACCAAGATGGCAGCCATTGGCGACACGGTTGCGGGAAGCGACGAGATCCTGAGCGCAACAAGGGCACCACACTTTCCACCGTGCAGACACCCACGTCCATTTTCTCCACATGAGGATTCCGCGACCTTCCGGAAGCACACGTGCACACATCAGGATCGTAAACTGATGAGGCCCAAACCACCAAAGTACCACAAAGGTGGAAAGCGGACATTCCTAGGTTTCACAGTAGTGAATAATAGAGGGATGAAGGGAAGAGCGCCAGTTTTCGACCAAGATGGCAGCCATCGGCGACACGGTTGCGGGAAGCGACGAGATCCGGAGCGCAATAAGGGCACCATAATTTGCACCGTGCAGACACCCACGTCCATTTCCAGTACTTGAGGATTTCGCGACCTTCCGGAAGCGACACGAGAACACATCGCGATCGCAATCTTGAAAGGCCGAAACCACAAAAGTACCACAAGGCGGAATGCGCATATTCCAACGTTTCAGAGTAGTGAGTAATTTGGGATATGTAG
>JARKHS020004279.1:0-10000 GCA_030143305.2 Amblyomma americanum
CTGATCGTCTGGCCCTTGCCAGCGCAGAAAATTTCTTTGAAATTTTAGATAAATGGATTTGTATCACAGCTTTTAGTTTCGTTTTCATTTCAATGAATTGCCTTCATTTTG
Organism: Amblyomma americanum; assembly: GCA_030143305.2. Classification (NCBI taxonomy): domain Eukaryota; kingdom Metazoa; phylum Arthropoda; class Arachnida; order Ixodida; family Ixodidae; genus Amblyomma; species Amblyomma americanum. The sequence goes on from JARKHS020004279.1 coordinate 112, forward strand.
TCTTTGTAGATTTGTGTTCACGAAGGCCATTATTTTTAAAACTTGTTGTTTCAAGGTCACTGTGACCGCTTAATTTGCCACCAGGAGTATTTTTCATTCATGCCGAAGAAAAGAAGCTGATCGCCAGAGCGCTGGCGCCACGCGCCTCATTCCGTACGTGGCACACGGGGCAGCAGCAGCAGGTGCGCGGGCACTGGCCTTTAACTGACCGAGTGAGGGCAAGAGCAGCAGAGGCTTGAGAGGCACTTCTTGCGAGCTAGCACACTCGGGTTCGTGCAAAACAGCGAGAGCCATGCCCAAGCGCACCCCCCACCCGATTGGATTCAGCAACGTGGCGTTGGCCGACGAGGTGCCGAACGCTTCGCACAGCGGACCAACGACGGGGTCAGCCGACTCGGACTTGGAAGCTTTTTGGGGCGGCCGGGGCATCATGATGTCTCAGATGTACCCCCAGTCCCGTCGTCGCAGCATCCGTGACTTCATCCTTCGCAAGCCTTCGCAGCCCGTGGCCCTGGAGGGAACCCGTGGCCAGGGTGACGTCCCCGTCGCCGCCGGAGCGTCTTCATCCGCGACGCGTAACCAACGACGACTTCAAACTGGAGACGAGGTATGAAACAGGTCGTGGCTACTGTCGACGAGTCTGGGTTAGGCGTAGGTTAGGCAATTGCTGCTTGTGTTGGCTACGTTGTCTGTGCTGATACGGAGCAGAAGCCGGCTCAAGAGGCAGTACGGCCGCGTTGGAAGTAACAAGTGCGCTTTGAACCATACAAGGTTCGAGAAGACTTGTCTTCATGCACTGCCGATGCTGTATGCAAGTAAAGCAGAAAAGCCTCTTTTTCTAAACACAACGAACTCACGGTTACACAGCCTGCCGTAATGTGCGAAGTGCGGCAGGTTCCCCGCCCATCCTAAAATCTCTTACGTACCGTCATGTGCGATTAATCAAAATATCGTATCAGATCTGCGTAGCGTAAGTTTAGCAGAATATCCCCGCACAAAATTTTCTAACGGCTTATTCAGATGTACTGTCGGGGACAAAAGAGGACGCGCCATCGGGAACCGAACCCGATAGTTCCGTGATCAGCCGTTGGCTGGAGGCCACACTTGTCGAGATGAAAGCCGGGCTCACGTGCTGTGTGATGTGTACTAATGACAGGAGGTGATAGCTATCGAATATGTCAGCTATTAGCCAAAGTCGCTTGTGGCGCGTCCTGGAGAATTTTGTCCCCCACCTATCCTTCTAATTTGTCTGGGCATTGCCAGTTTCGTCGCGAAAGCATGCGAAAACAGTTTACTCTCGATGAACCGGATTTCTGAGCAGGATTCGTAATAACCGACTCGTTTAAGCAAAAAGGGGGAAGCCCATTATCTACTTCAGGCGCCTTTTGGTCATTCATAAAAACAAATATTTCTTTCACCTGTGAGAGTGAGATGTCACTGTTCTCTAACAGTGGGGTAGATCAGTGGGAGGCCCTCTTCTCCTTCGGCGATGGTGTGACGATGGGGTATCGTCAACTCTGTGTGTGTGTGTTCAGTATGGCACCCTATCGGGCACGGTCTGTAAGGGCATCTTGTGGCTCATGTGTTCACATCGTCAATATGCCGAAAAAGCGACAGCATTTGAGCGGTGGCTTCGCGCACAGTGTATACGTGCACCTTTTGCCAAAACTTTAGAGCCCAAGAAGTTTGGTTTTGAGCCATGCTACGTGGCTCGTTATTCATCGCCAGCGTTCTAAATATTTTGAAATTCGTCTACTCACTTTTCTAAAAGTCCACAAATGCTAAAAGAGCCCTACTACACGGCTTAGGAGTAAACACCTTGGGCTGTACTTTTGACAAGGCGTGTGCATCTACAGTTTTCGCGGCATTATGGAGCTATTCCACCTATTGCGTATAGTTTTTATTTCTTGTAGAGTTTGCAGGCACCTTTGTGAATGGTCATGCCGAAATGTAGTGTATTTGTGGTGCTAATGGTCGTGTATTCGTACGCCTGTTTGCCAAAATTCGACCGGTATAGGAAGAGGTGGCAGCACCAGGCAGGTGGCAGCCGTTTCAGCCTAATGCTTGCCAGCACCCAAAGAGGGCAACGTTCGCATCGATATCGTGGGGTAGTGAGAGTTCAAGTAATAGTTGATCATCAGCGTTTCTTGGTCCCCAGCTGGAGGGCTATTTCTGATAATAACCTCCGAGATCGGGCGTCAAAGCATTGTTTGCTAAACCTGCCTGAGCTCTGCTGCGTCGCCCAATCTTGGAGGCCATGTATGAGCATTACGAATACTGCGAATCAAATGGATCATGTCGCGATGCTCAACTCTCCCTGCCGCGCAGAAAGATGGCGGCAGTGTACTGTTCGGCGTCGGAGGGGACCCTTTTTTTTTAACAGCCGACGACGAAAATTACGGCTTGCCTTATTTGAACTTCATGCAAATTATTTGAAAAGTATTCGATAAATTCAGAATTTATTCAATTCTTTTTAATAATCTTGAACGTGTGCTATTTGACGTATAAAATACGATGATATTCGATTAGTTCCGAGCTCTGATGAGACAGGGCAGAGTATAATTTGAGTTGTTTTAAATAAAGAAGATAAAGTGCCTCCCTGCACAACTAATCTCACGCGGGTGCTCTGATGAGACAGTAAAAATTCACTCTTTTTGTTTTCCTCGCGCTCAGGGTCACGGCGCTCTTCAAGTGATCACCCGGCAGGCAAGCTGCAATTTAAGCCTGTGGGTTAAGCTGGTTCTACTAGCGACGATGCTTGTCTTCATCGTCACTATAGTCATCTTTATGATAGTTACACAGTGGATTCGTGTCCAGCACGGCGATTTTCTCCGCCCCACGAGCCCAAAACTCCAGACCGACCATACGGACCTGCACCTTTTCTCTGGCTGCGACAATATGGCATGCCAGAAGTACAGGGCTGGCATAGAATCGTCTCTCAATTGGTCTAAAGACCCATGTGAAAATTTCTATAGATTTGTGTGCGACGGCTGGAGGCAGCACCACCACATGGTCTCCATTCTTGATCTCGCCGAAGACGAAATGTACAGCCATGCATTGAATTCCGTTAAGTGGGCTCCCCAGTTCTCCAGCCGTAATGGCATCCCAACAAGGTCGACGCCGAGCGCCGAAAAAAAGGTAGCCGCTTTGGTCAGGTCATGCATAAGGCATTCTAAAAACGGTTTCGACGAACTGAAAACTTTCATGGCCGAACACCACCTCCCATGGCCGATGACCTCCACTAATGACTTGCTGGATATTTTGTTTGACCTCTCCGGAAATTGGAACATTCACCTATGGTTCCAGGTGACCCTCGATCTTGCCCCTTATCAAGCCGGGACGGGGAACCCTTTACTGAAGATCGGAAGCAGCGCCATGTTTGGAGCCTGGATAGCGTTGATGCGGACATTCGCCGGCCAACGAAGAGGAACCGAGCCGTCCCTCCGCTACCAAAAGTACGTCAAGAACATGCTGGCTCTTTTCGGCGTTTCCGAGTTGCTAGCCTCCGAAATGGCCTCTACGATTCAGGAGATGGATATGCTGACTCTAGAAGTGTTGGCACCCGCCGTTGTCGACCCAGAACAGGAAATTCTGCGGCTGTCGATTCTGAACTTGAGTGATGTCGTGACTCCCGGCTTTCCCACCGACCGCTGGGCGGTCCTCGTCGACACGCATTTCCCATGGGCTCACCGCTATTCCGCCAACATTGAGGTACATGCAGAAAAGCCCAGCCTGCTCAGGGCTGTTGGGTACCTTCTGGGGCTCAAATCCAAGACGCGGGAAGCGCTGGCCCTCAGCTTGGGGCTCCGCGTTGTTACCGAGCTAGGCTGGATGGCAGACCGGAAAATCGCTGAGGCCACTCTTCAACTCCTTGGTCTTCCTTGGTCATCGCACACGCGCCGCTGCCTAGTGGAGGTTGAAAGCAGAACAGGCGTGGCCTGGTTCAGCCTTTTTCCCACAGATCTAGGAGCCCACACTCTGATTCGAGATGTCCGAGACGTTCTACTTGGTGTCGTGATGCGCCGCAGCGGTGCTCTGCTGAAGATGACTGCTAGGAAGGAAACCACTCATAAGGACATCGAAAACTATCTTGCCAGCGTATTGCCGGAGCCCACCCCCGGGACTAGCTTTTTCAACAGCTGGATGAAACTGATGAAGGTTCATTGGAGGCTGCAGCAGCACGATCTGAGCAACATCCTGAAGCCCAGGTCTGTGCTGAGCCACACGTGGAGCGTGCATGGCGCACTTACAGCCTCGGAAGAGTACTTCGTATTCCCTCTATACCATCCGGACCTTCCGCCGGCAGTCAACTACGGCGGTGCAGGGAGGCTGCTGGCAGATGAGGTCCTTAGGGGACTCTTCTACGCGCCCCCTAAAGACCAGCAGCAAGGGGCCCGTTCCTACTTCGTCACCGAAGTCAACGAGACTGACGATGCCCTGCAGCAGTGGTCCCCGTATCACGTGGACACAAAAGCCCTTCTAGCCGCCTTAAAGGCCTACAGGCTTGGCTTGAATCGACACTTCCCAGACACTCATTCTGCGAAATGGAGTCTTATGGAAGACAGGCTTTTTTTCGTGGCCTCCTGCTATGCACTGTGCTCAAGTGGAAACCACATGGGCGATTTCTATGGAGATGCGGAGCAGCGTTGCAACATCGCCGTCAAGGCGCTTGTGGAGTTCAAGAGAGCCTTCCAGTGTTACGGCTATAAAGGTTAGCCGTTTACTTTGTTTCCGCTCCGGCAGCTTTTGGGTGTTTTTGTACTAATGCACATGTCGATGTTATTTTTCTTTTGTGCTCCATGACTTGTACATGTGGAGCGTTAAGGCTGAGAAACTTCTCTTCAACAGTTTGGTATACACGTTCAAATTGTCTTGTGAAAATGTGCACTGACTCCTGGACAGATGTGTGTGTCTGTGAATGCTGCAGCTAAAGTAGACGCCGGTCATCGGGGATTTCCGCCCATAGGAGCTTCTCGCTCGCCCAGATATGCCTTACACGAAATGTTCCAATCGTAGTCGACACGTGGCACGCACGTACTTTCAGCTTTTTGTTCCATTAAATCTTAAGGCTGCTCACAAGGTATTAATGTGGATTTTCGTGTGCAGAGAAAAAAATTCGAAGGCACAGCAGCGTTGTGCGGTTGCGGTGTTGCGGCAAGTTGAGTCCCCATGTATGATTTTAGGCACCGACGCGAAAAACTTTTTGGTTTCACTCTGTATCGATAAGGTAGTGTGCAGTGTAAGAGTTTTTTCCTAGGGAGTTTTGGATTTCACCCAGGCTGGCAGCCTGGTTCAGCGAAGAAAATAATCGGCCTGGTACCGCTGTCTTGGAGTACGAAGTATTGGACGCTTCCGCTCGGGAAAAAATCCTAATCGCTATTGCCCCGCGTTCGCACCTTGTTGGAGCCCATGGAAGAAGGAAAGATCTTCCCACGGTGACAGCCAAAATGGCAAAGCCAATTACTAAATCCAAAAGCTCCCGCCGCCGATCCCCATCACGAGGATTGTGGCCCACTGCCGCCCTCTCTTGGCGACTTATAAAAGAGCAGAGAGCGATAACTTCAACTTTTTTTTAATGTAACGGCCTGTGTCTCTAGTGTTGCTTGAAGCAGAATGCACAGGGCATAAAGCGTGGTGAAGAAAAAAAAATGTGGCGAGAAAATTCTGCGGCCCCTTTGCTTTGTGGCGGTGCATCTCAACATGCCCATTCTTTTTTAAATTTATTCATTCATTACACGCCGCCTTTTCAAGAAAAGTCCCGAGTCACTGGACAGAGACGCCTCCAGAAATATTGTGACAGAGCAAAATCATTCATTTAAAAGAAAAACTGCTCTGTCTCATTACAAAGGCTTAATTCGACATCCATATGATTTGCGACAACTAGTATAGGTAAGCAATCACGTGTACTCAGAAGCTTGCAAAGAGAAAAAAATTGAAGGGGCACAAAAGTTCTTCCTAAAGGCTATGACGCGATAGCGTAATGGGCTAATTCCCGTATATGTAGACTGTCATTCTCTACTTTGCAATCACAAATCCCCGGGAGTACTCACACTCCCCCCTGGAGCAGTGGTGCAGCGATTAAGCGATGCGCCAGTATAACCTGTGATGACAGGTGCTCCCAGCAGTGAGCCTCGTGCGACTCAGGTTGGTCTTCCCAAGCGACCAATCATTAGTTGAACTGTCACCTGCCACGGTGGGCAGTTTGCTAACTATCCGGTGGGCAGGTTGTGATGACGCCGCAAGGTTACGTGACCTACCTGGGTGCCGTCGCAGGATGCTCAAAAGTTACTGTTATGGATGAACGGCATTCCTTAGACTAGTGCCCTCAGATTGCGCGGAACGTTTTTGTGCGTCTTGCCTTTTAGTTTTATGTTCTCTGCCTCGTGTTTTCGGTAACGGCTCATTTTGTATTGGAGGGAAGTCCTCATTAACAAGCGCAAATGGCTCCGAGGCTTGTTGCCGTGCGCTGGCAGGGCTCTTAATTGTGCCCAGTCATCGACAATGTTTGGTTGCCACGTAGAAGCTCGGCTTGCTGCTTGCGCTCCTTTCGTCGTGACACTCGGGTACAGCGGGAAGTGCTGTTCCTCAGGGTTTTGGTGGCCTGTCGCCGAACAGGGCACTTCGTGTCTGTGGCTACGTGGTGACCTTTGCAACTTCGGCATCGTGTTTCTGTCGGACAGGCCTCGAGGTTGCCACGTGCGCGGAGACCATGGAACGAGCATCGACGTTGGTCGACTAGTGGAAACGGATTTACCCTGTGCCCGATTTTGTGACCGGTCTCACAAATCACAGATATCGGGTGATAATGTGCTATCGATAGGAGTGTGCTCTATAGATTATATTTGCGGGGAAGTCTGGAGCTCTGAAAAGCCATTACAGCTGCTCCGTTCTTGCCCAAGGGCCTGGCGTTAATGATATTGCATTAGCAGCACGTGAGGTTGGCCCTAAGCTGTTGGCTTGTTAACCCGTTGGCACGGTATATGTCACCGCGGATCTGGCCGAAGCGAAAGGTTTCATAAACCTGTATAGAAGTCGCCTTTCCATAAATTAAGAGACTCTAGACCAAGAAGTTATGATCCCTCTCAGACGTATCCGATTTGTCGACTGAAAACTGATTGCTTCTTTCAAGAGGCCGTACTTGAAGGCCTGAGTGAAAACGAATCTTTTGAAGCTCATCGGCAATGGCTCCGTGCAGCCAGTGTGCGCAGTTGTCCAGGAGAAGTTAGCTTAAATATCACAGCGTGTTTAACACTGACCGGATCGGCAGCCGTAGCTTTGTTCTTTCGTCTAACAGGCTGCCAATCATCCTCCTCAGAATGGTCGTTATCAGCACAGTGATCGATTCTGACCAATGTGGTGACCGTGAGTGCCGAGGCAGAGCCCCGCGATCGAAAATGCGCACCCGTGTAGCGAGCATTTATAGCTGTCTACGAGCGCCGAAGTTTTACGCTGTGTCATTTTTTCACAAAACTAGCGTTTTCTTGAGCGATCTGGGAAGTGCCTAACCCCATCCTAGGTTGCTTGGCAAATTTCGAAAACTTAGAAGTGCAAGATCCTACCTGACAAGGGTTAGTTTCAGGCATGTTTTCCGTGCAAAGAACAGGGAAGGAATTGGACACAGGTATCGCCGCAGTCATTTGGCTGGAATCTTCATCCGTCATGCTTGCGTCGCCGTCAAGCAGAGCGATAGATTGCGCCGCGTTGTCTGTGCCGCTGCGGAGCGATGTTGGCGCGGCGAAGTTGCCGGGGCTGTCCGGGGGCCATGCTGGCGGCCTCGGCGGTAGGCGTATCTGAGATGGTTTCCTGGGATAGTCTTCGAAGCGGAAGCGTTCAACCGTTGTCCACGAGTGGCGAAGAACATGGTAGTGGCCCATCCATTTTTGGGTGCGTAGTGAAAATAAACGTACACCGGGTTTCTGGAAGACAGCTGGGTCCGGCTGATTAATTCGTCTTGACGGATTTCACATCATTGCGCTAACAGACAGGGCGGACTGTGCTTTTGTTTGCCTTCTCCTCTCCCGTCCTGTCTGTTAGCGCTGTGTAGTCGTACCCGTCAATACCATCATCCCATGCTGTCTTCGAATGACGTCAGTTTGCACTACGATAGTTGTCGGCTGGCAGTAGTATGGGACACTGAGGAGCCAAGGCTCGTCCTGCTTGTCTTTGCACGCACATCGAAAATAGCACTTCTGCTGCTATCTTGTCTGCGCCGTCTTTGGCTCAGCCAAGTGGCCGCAGGTTTCCAGACTACCACGCCAGAACCAATTGTGCCGCCGCCCCAAGTGAGTGAAGTTTTTTTCCGTAGCCACCAACAGCGTGTCGAACATTTTTGTCGTTTGATATGATAGGATTTTCGCTGTTTTGGGAGCCTTCACTATGGGTTTTTACACCTGTTCTTCGAAACAGTAGCAGGTATAATATATACTTCAGCTCCACCGAAAGCTTTGGAGCTTGAAATAATCGGCCGCGTCGCTCAGTGCAAAACAGCAGGTGGTCGGTACTAATAGCTCTTTACTACGGCGCTGCAGCTGCAGGCACCGCGTAAAAGGCACAGGTGTAGCTCTGGCGCTTAAAAAGGCCATAATTTTCCCATGCCGCTCCAGTCATTATGTGACCGGAGCCAGCGATTGAGCGTCAAAATCTCGTCTTGCGAACTGCTATGCAATGCAGCATTTTATGCTCTCAGGGTGCACATCGATATTGCTTCTTCATGGGCCAAGTTCCTTTCCTGCATTTTCCTTTGAGTAAAGCGCGCAGAAGGTATACACACAGCACAAAGGACGGCACATACACACTAGTGCCAGTGTACAACGTTGCTTCCTTTGCCGTGTGCGCTTAACTAAAAAAAAATGAAGTTCCCAGTAGCCGAAATGTGCGCTCTTGACACTAAGGAACACATGAGACACAGGTTAGCGGCTGCGTTGCGCGATATTTTCTTCGTGGTTATCCAGTTCTATAGCAGTTCTAGCTTCACTCGTGTCGTTGAAGCGGATTATACTGCGCACACGCTTTGAATACGCTGACAGCGGATTGGCAGTTTTAGGCCAATGGGCTACTCTATCCTCCCGCCGTCCTCCGTTGCTTGAGCGGTTATGCTTGCTATAGGGATAACCTGCTGAAAATAGCGCTGGATGACACTGGGCCCACATACCGTGACGCAACAGCGCGGCGGAGCAGTGGCACAGCGGCAGAAGTATTAAGTGCTCGCACTCGCAAGGGTTTCCTCTGCGTTGGGCGGCCGAGATCCCTGAAGGGCGATACTTCGGAAAGCGGTTATTTATTTATTTATTTCTGCGATATCAATGTAGTTCCCGTTCTACAGAAAATCCAGCATCGGATTTAGAGCGCAAAAGCAGATGGCCCACCTTCTACCTAGGTCACGTGACCTTGTGACGTCACCACCTGCCCACCGTGACAGGTAGTTAATACCGGTCGGGCGGTCGGGAGTGGTTGCTGGCAAAGAACAACATGGGTCTCAACAGAACCACCGGTGATGCTTTCAGTCGCAGTCGTGACCTAGTGGTCTGTGCCTCCGCTTCGGCTGCGGAAGGTGGTTGGTTCGAAACCCACCGCCGGCCACCCACCGGTAAAAATGGGTACAAGCCACCCCCGGCGCGGCGACCGGTTTCTTCAGGGATGTGTGCTTGGAGGAGGCTCTACAAACCCCGCTGCGCCCTTTTGGGTGGTGGTGGTAGTGGTTTTTTCATTAAAATAATAGTAAAAAGGAAGGAGATTTTTTCTAGCCCGGCATCTGCCATCGATTGAAGCACCTGAGCTGGGGCAGCGGAAATAAAGAATAGCAGTCATAATGGAGAAATGAAATGAAAGAGGTGAGGGGACAGGAAGAGAGGACAGGGGGAGTAGTGGTATATACAAACTATTTACACAA
>JARKHS020004279.1:12500-48293 GCA_030143305.2 Amblyomma americanum
ACCGAACGCTTCAGCCGTACTCTTGGGGACATGATCGCCATGTACATTCACTCCGACAGCTCCAATTGGGATCAGGTTTTCCGTTCGTCACCTATGCATATAACACCGCCTCTCAAGCAACCACCGGCTTTTCACCATTCTTTCTTTTATTCGGACGCGAACCTTCTTGTATGTTGGATACAATCCTTCCCTACAACCCCGACAGCTCGGAATATGCTTCCCTCTCTAACATCACCCGCCATGCTGAGCAGTGCCGCCAGTTGGCTCGCTCCTTCACCGCCGAACGTCAAGGTCTCCGTACCCATGCTTCCGATCAAGACACGCCCGCGGTTCACTTCTCCACTGGCTCACTGGTCTGGCTCTCTGTTCCGAATACGTCCAAATTTTCGGCCAAGCACATCGGCCCTTACCGCATCTTGGAGCGTACGTCACCGGTCAACTACATTATCGAACCGGTGACACCTTCTTCGGACCATCGCTGCCGTGGCCGCGACGTCGTTCACGTCAGCCGCTTGAAGCCGTATTATAGCCCCCTCGTAGTCTCCTCTCCTTGAGTCGCCAGGATGGCTCCCTCTTCCCGCCGGGGCACTTGGAATGAAGAAGATCAACCAGCCCCGAAACCAACGACGACGAAGCGCTCGCGCCGCCGGTTGGATGCTCGTGCTGGATGGAACACTGCCGCTTGTGTCTGGTCTCTCGGCTCTCTGCCTCGTAGATTGCCTGTGCCAAGGTCTTCGTAGCCGGCGCTTCCATCGTGCCAATAAACCGCTCTACATTATATATGTATATATATGTATGTATATATATATATATATATATATATATATATATATATATATATATATATATATATATATATATATATATATATACTTAGCCGCAGTGAACGACGCTACTTATAGGTTGCCGCTTCATTTTTTTATAAATTGACGCACAATACGTTCGCTTTGAAAAAACTGCGTGCATGTGCAGCGGAACAGATCACACTCTTCAGTATAGGCGAACGAGAGGAATGTGCAACGATCAGCTAAACCAAATCTGTTGCTGCAGCTGCTCTGCCATTACATTCTGTAGAAGGCGCAAAGGCGCGCTGGATTCCAGTGTAAGTTCAGCTTAACTACGTGTGGTGTTTAAAATACATATATTATCCAGCAGACTTAACGGAATCTCTTGTAGAAGAAGGCCTTAGTCTTTAATCCAGAGGTTAGGCAGAGAACTTCACAACGAAGCAAAATTAATATAGGCTGTTGCTTTCGCTGTACTTTGAAGGTTGACGTTTCGCACAGGCTCCATCTCTGAACTTTAACGTGCACTGACATCGCACAGCACACGGCCTCTAGAATTTCGCCTCCATCGAAATTCTACCGCCGCGGCCGGGATGGAACCCGTGTATTTTTGGGCCAGCAGCCGAGCGGCATAACCACTCTGCCACCACGGCGGCTTAAAGTTTAGCTAGACGTGTGCTTCGACAAATATTAACTACCACATTTTAAGTCTTGCATAAATGTTACTGCGTCATGTTTCACTACTGAGCCTAATGGCAAATGAAACTATAGTAACGCAACCCACGCAATCCAGACATTTCGTACTGACATCCTTGAATCTAAACTAGGCTAAGTAAATCAGGGTACTTTTATCTGAAAACGCGGGACCTAATTACACATCTGCAGCGTCTTTGCACGTTACTCAGTGTGTGCTTATCATCCTTTATCACTATCTTAACACCAACTTCTCATAGTGAACGTGCAGCGCCTATGAATGTAGCTTCCCCTTCGCATGACGTTCTCTTCACTAAGTGTTCACCACGTACACTTACCAACAGCCACAAATTTCAGTTTTAGGACGTGAGGAACAATGAAGAAAACAAGCTGTCGTTCTTATGTTCTCTCTTCAGGTTCAACGCCGAACTACCAACGCTGCTGCCATCGAGTTCAGCCGACTGCTTCATGAAACGGACGCCAGCGTGTTCGACTCCCCAGAGAGCGCACTGAAGATCTTCCAACGCGGCGACGAGCTGTTCCGCGGCAACAACGATGACGTCCCTCCGCTTACGGCCCCTTGTAACGGCGACGGCGAACGCACTCGGTGCTGGGCACTCAACTACCAGCGAATGTTGAACCGGATGTTGAACGAACGCGGTGTCGAATTGTTCGAGATGCACGAGAGCGCGCTTCTGTGCCAAACTACAAGCTGCACCGACGTTCCCCAAGGTACTGACGATGTCATGATTACCACTGTTCACCTGTGGTTACTTCGCCAGCATCAGTGCATTTGAAGCGCCATCGTGAACGCGTCTATTATTGCGCCTCACCCCCTCAAGAAGTTTTGGAGCCTCCTGCTACTAAGCGAATCAGTTAAGAGTGTCGAGCTTCGGGATGTCAAGGAAAACAGTTTCTCCATTCACCGCGTGTTCCATGAACACGCGGAACGACTAACCGTACTAGTCCTGATGGGTTTCAACCTGTCTGTGGCGGACGCAACTCACCTTGCAGCTCTCGTGGCCCGCAACAAAGGTCTGAAGAAGTTAGCTCTCGTGGACCTTTACATAGACGCAGCCTCGATGAAGGAGATTGTCGCTAGCATCGAAGATCACGATGGACTTGACGAGTTAGAATTGACGGCTCTTCGGAGGCCGGCTGACGGCAAAAATATTGCCCGCTTGCTAGAAGCTCGCACCAAGGAACTGCGCTTAGGTGTGGAATGTGACTGGGAACCGTTCTTGGATGCTCTTGTAACAAACATCGATCTGGTTGAACTTGCGATTGTTTCCCTCTCCACACTGGCTTTCTCCCTGCATCACCTTGTGCGTGCTGTGAGCATTAGCGAGTCTCTGGAGAGCCTCGAGCTTGATTTAGACACTTCCTGGGCGATAGACAACGACCGGATCTGGGAATAACTTGCAGCTATTGTGGGGCAAGCACGCGCTCTACGGGTGCTTTAAATCACCGTGTCCAATATGAGGAAAGTCGCTCTGGAACTCTTGAAGAATGAGATTGCCAGAAACCAGTGTCTTCGAGACCTTCGCTTTCATAGGTGCCAGATCTCTTGCCACGGTGCTATGGAACTGTTGGGGGGCCTAAGGTGTAACTCGACGCTGCAGTTATTGGACCTCGCGGAACTAAGCGGAAGGGCAGACGAGTATCGAGAGCTGCTACAGTTTATGGTCGACAACAGATTGTGTGACAGGGTCTCAGTCTGCTATATGGGCTGTCAGGCTTGGTTGCTAGGAAAAGCCATCACAAAAAATGGCGTTCGATTCCGAAATTTTAAATTCTGTTGCGCCTACGGCCCGGAAGCGGACATCGTCTTCGGGGTTCTTGATTGCCTCAAGGACACCCTGACCGACCTGTCTATCGACTGTAACGAAGTTATGTGTGATACAGGCACCCAGGCTCTAGCCAAACTGCTCAGAGACAGCTTGATCTTAGAGAACGTCAAGCTCGACTTTCCTTCAACTCCGGACACATCACTGGTTTTGCTCCAGGGTCTTGCAGAGTCTCGCTCAGTCTCGTCTCTAACCCTGAGTGACTGTGTGATCGGCGGGACGGACGATGTCGTGCCCATTGCTTTTGAAGACTTACTCCGCGTCAACTCAAGTATCGTGACACTGACTGTCGTGCAAGGAGACTTGGGCGAGCTGAAAGTGTTCCTGAAACGCCTGGCAGCGGGCCTGGCCGAGAATCATAGCATCTCTGAATTGAACATTCTGCACGGCCCAGATTGTCTCGAAGTGTGTGACGCGACCATAAAGCAATCGCTCCGCGTGAACCGTACGATGGCCTGCTTGGCGGCTGACTTGCTTCTGGGCGCGAAGCTCAGCAGAGCAGCTGCCTATTCGCTTGGGTGTGTAGTATCGTGCAATTCAATGAAGACGATTCTGCGTTCCCATACTAGCTTAAGCGACGATGTCATCAATGAGAAACTTGTGGGAACCCTTTCTGCTATTCGGAGCGAACATTTGCAGGTGGAGCGCCTGTACAAGTCCGAGGCCCGCCGCTATAAGCCACCTCATTATAGCGAGGGCCAGCACTGCGACTTCAAGGTTGAGCTCCTCAGTGAAATAGAGAAATATTTGAACTTATGGGATGTTTCTCTTAGAGAATGACAGTCTGAACTCTGCAGCATGCTCGAAGGATACGTCGTGAACGCTTCACTGCGTACGCTACTCTCCTTGTACCTCTTTGCCTGATTTTTATACCTATGTATTCTTCTCTGCGCTACGGCCATTTCCCTTTTAAGCACGGACAAGTGGCCTATATCTCTTCGCCCGCCATTGTCCTGCGACTTTGACAGCAAGTAAAATTACGAAGATTTTCCTTTTGGTGCGATTTTCACTTTGGCGAACCACAAAACATACCAGGCGTTTCAAGGAAGCCCACCACTAATTTTAAAAATAGGGTTTTGAGGTAAAGAGATGCTTTTTGCGGCGGACTGTTGGCGGACCTCCGAAAACAATAAAATCATGTTAACTTATAAAGTGATTAACTAAATTCTTAATTACCAATAACTATTATCGACAAGCGCCTGATTTTAACGAGATTTGTAGGCGTCCGTTGGTAATAGCCATATTACTTTTTACAATTTCGCAAACGCGATTGTCCTTGCCGCTGTGGCTCAACTAATTTGTGCCATTTCTCGCGCCATTCCAAAACAGCGCGCCAGCGGAGAGTGCAGAGTGACAGTCGTCAAATCAGGTTACTCCGCGCCCAACCCGCTACGTGACAAGAGAGCTTTAGCGTACCGGAGACTTATGCCGGTTTACGTACGGCAGCTGCGCATGCGCAGTGGCAACAGTGCAGCCAGGTAGGACCTCTGTGCGTGCGCAACAGGCGTACGTAAAACCGGTGTACCTCTCCGCTTGGACGTCTCCGGTATGCTAAACATCTCTAAAATTGGCCTTGCCCGCAGTGAGGCAGCGAAGTGGCAAGGACCGGGGAGCACTGCAACGCGTAACGGGCAGAGATAGTTCAAAAACCAATTCCAGACGTCGTTCAAAACATTCAACTCAAACAACCCACAACGATCACACAGCACAACAGTGATGACGTCTCTACACAATTCCTTATAAGGCCAAAGGGTCGTGATGTCATTCCGCCACCATTACGTAGTGCCTCTGAAGAAACAAAATTGCGCTCAAAAGAAAAATGGTCGAGCCGGGATTCGAACCGCTGCCCCATGAAAACAGGAAGGGACAGCGTGTGCCATGGCGCTAGCCCTCTTCCTCTACGAAACTACCGTTCGACATGATTAAAGGAAGGCCTTGCAACCCTTACAAAAATGTGTGATGAGTTTCTGACAAAATGTCAATGATTTCAGCCGTCACACTCATTAGGTATTTTTGACGACTTCTGAGCTGAGTTTCTTATGTATTGGTGATTAATATTGGCCACCGAACTTCTGATATAGACGTGATGTATTTTTTTCCTGTTGAGATTCTCATTAATTTTTTTTTTGCACACATGCTGAATTCATGATGCATTTCTGAGGGGTTTATGATGCATTTTAGACTAGTGTTCGCAAAAAAAAATAAATGCGAATTTAATTTTTTTCACGGCTCATTAACATTAAACTGCAACCGCTTGGGTGAAGCTCTCTTAACTGTAATTTAAGCATCCACTAAACTATTAAGTTTTACTTCCGCTGAAACGTGTTACAGTACAGGACCATAATCTGCCAATCGTTCCCACAAACAGCTTCTATCGGCCCTCTGAAAGAAGCAAGAAACAAGGTCGAGAAAAAGGCATTACAATCTCTGGATGTACTTACTGTAAATGACACATCGATACACTCGCGTGATCTGTATAGTTCTTTACAGCGCGGGCTGATGCTTATACATTCCCAATAAGACGTCCCATAACAAGTCTTAGTGAGGCACTGTTGATAAGTAGTTTTCGAAGATAATTTTGGTGTCATATACGCAATCTCCCGCAGGTGAAAATGAAGAGATTAAACTGCAAAGTTCCATTGCTGTGCACCACTGCAGCACGAGAAATTGAAGCGACACATGAAAAAGACACTGCTCTGACGTCTTCATGCAAAAACGCTTCAAGAATTTGTTCTCAGTTCGGTTCCAAAAAAGTTAATGTGAAAATTCATCAGTAATTTGTAATTATGGTGTAAAAATCTAATGCAAAAACTCATTAAGCATTTATGATGTCGGGCTGATACAAAAAACATATGTTGCCTTCGTGAATAATTTCTGATAACTCACCACGATTATATCATTAATGGTATCAGAAATTCAATATCCATTTTTGTAAGGGTGTGTGTTTCTGTTGTAAATAAGAAGTAAAATAAAAATAAAAATGAAAACGAGAAATATAGTAAAGAACAGTGTCTGTGTCTGCAAATTGATACGCAAACAGGACCCCAGGTTGCTGAAGGGACCCATATTAACGCTATCGCGTCATACCATTATGGCAGAGCTTAAGTGACCACCGAATTTTCCTCTGTAGCCTAAAGCCACAATTCTAGCTCGGAAAGGGGGAATGAATGGCTACACTTAATCAGGAGACGGAGTAAAGTGTTCAAGGTTATCGTGGCCTTAAGAGTACACGTCTTGCTTGGCCAACCTGCAATCAGACGTCCAGAAGCTATCTTTACTTGCCGAATGCGGATTATCTTTCGGGCTGATTTCTGGTTGTAGTTTCAATTTTATTTTGTGTGGCATTTTTATTAATTACTGGGAAAGATACTATGCGCTTTAAAAATCTCGGCCATAAGATGAGCACTGAGTGCCAGTGGTGTTCTCTAGTACTTCTCCAACAGCTGTAATTTCCTGGTACTTCTGTATAGTGCGTCACACCATCAGGAGAGCTTTCTGATTGGCAGAAATGTTCTATATAAGTCTGCCAGGGAAGAATGCGCCCACTCTGCTTCAAACTTGCCGCGCACGGGTCCGGAGGGGCGCGTAGTCATGACGACAACTGTGTTGACATCCGGCTGTCACTGCTGCCTCCCCGAGTGCTCCATGGCGCCGCCCGTGTACCGCTGTCCCATCTGCCAGGCTGCCAGCAAGAGCTTCCGTTCGCTGTTGCACCACGTGCAGTGGTGGCACGGCTTCTGTCACGACTCGCCGCCCGGCCCGGAGCATCGCGGCGAAAGCAACGTAAGCGGAAGATTCGCTGCGCTTCCCGCTTGCACGAGCCAATAGCCCTGGGGGTGCCTTGCATTGACGCGCCGGCCAGAAGGCACGTGCCTCGTGAGCTGTAACTCGTAGTTCAAAGGGAATAATAGCCTCCGTCATTTTGCACTGGTATCGCGTAGTAATGAACACCGCACTGAGCAAGCATGAAGAGATTGGCAGTGCGTACTTCATTCATGTGTTTATGATCGCGCCTTTCGTCACGTCGAATTCTACGGGTTAGCCCAAGACAAGCAGGCATGTCGAGCTGTGCCCGGCACGCCTCGTTGCAGTGGCAGAGAAAGTACGTGTCGCGACTCTGCTTTATTAACAACGGGCAGCTTTTAAAGTCCCACCAACAGCTTGGATGACCCACTTCTTGTAGTGTGGTCGATATCTGCAAGTACCACAGGTTGAATTTAAAGACCCTTTCAACCCGCGCCCACCCCCTCCCTCCTCCACCCTCTTTTGTTTTTCTTAATTGTAGCTCCTTTGCAACTTATGGTTCTCTGGGCTATGCGCTACAATGTCGCAGGTTTCTGTGGTTATTTCGCAGTTAGTCTGGTACCATAGAGCGGTGAAGCATCTGATATTTTTCCAGCTTGCACCGAATACAACAAACTACCATGCAGATTTATTTCAACCGTTCAGAGCTCTAACAGATGTAATTCACCAAATATAGTCTTCTGTTCTCTCTGCGGAGGTGTACAAACGGAACCAATATTTTCAATTTTTACGAACTTCTGACGTTTTCGACGAAACACTGAAAACAAGAATCAAAATCCTGCTTCCAACGGCCATTAGACTATAGCTTCCTGGCTATAATCAAAGCGCATCATTCGAATCGGTTTTGTGGGTGCCTTATGAAAGCTTATCATTGCACTTCGCGCATTTGAGTGGGGGATCAAATTACGGCTCACCTGCCTTTCATGGCAAGCCGAAGTCAAGTTTGCCAGTATGCAGGCTGGACCATGGAGATCATTGCGCACGGAAATTCGGTGAGGAAAAGCAAAATCCGTGCTGAAGCAAGGACAACACTTACCTGTATAATTTGTAGCGGCTTCAGGCAATCCTTTATTTGCTTCTGGGCAGCTACGCAACCTGCTCATCGAAGTTTTGTGATGCACATCTGACAGCTGCCACCATGCACTACGCCTCATGACTTAGACCTTCCACTAATACGCGAAACTCAGCCGCCGTGTAAAGCAGAGACCTATGCTCATCTTGACCCAACATTTCGCTTTCCAGTTCTTCTGTCGCTGAGCACCATGTTAAAAACGTGTTTCCTAACAGGTTAGGTTGAAGGATTTCAGTGAGAATACAGGAAACGTTTCAGTTTAAAATTGTTGGGTGATAATGGAGTTGTTACAGTACCGCAGTTATAATCCGGTACAGCCTTTCACCACGAGGCCTCTCGTGGGTCGTACGTTGTAAAACAAAGTCCGCCACATGAGGACTGGTAAAAGCGCACGCCGCTGAAGCATCAAGCACCTCTTCACTCTCTTGTTGCCTGAAGGACTTTTGTTGTCAATGTTCTATTTCTATTTTTATGCTTTACATTTCAGGGCGTTCCAAATTACGATCTTGTGAGGAAACGAGACGCTTACTTGCGCGAACAGGGCAAGCTACGTGCCAAGATTGACGACTTCTTTCATCGCACTGAAGCTAGAATGAAGTTGGACCGTGAAGCGCTGTCATATCAGTACGCCGCCGACACTTCGCCGCCGCACATCTACCCGCGAGAAAGACCACCTGCGGCCACCGTCTACCAAGAGTTCTGTCCGCTCACGGTTCCCAAAGAGGGGCAACACCCTGTTCATACCGTTACTGACTCTAGCAATGTTGGATCTCGGGACAAAGTAGAAGCTGCTGTTCAAGCCGCTGAAATCCGCAGACATCAAAGCAATGAGCTGTTTAACTTCCCCAAGGACGCGTATTGTCCAGCCAAGGACATGACAGGCTCTTATGACTCGAGCCACGGCGACGAAGTCATCGAACGAGCCACACAGACAAAACCACGCCCGAGGCGCCTTGCGGGAAAGCCTCGAGTGAAGTTCGCGCTCAACGCCCGGGACACAGCGCCCTCGAAGTCAGCGGACCTCGCCGGTGAGAACCGTGTGCACTTTTCAGCACCCGTCGCATTCGTGCTTCCCCTTTTGTTATGAGGCCCGCATATATTGCACTGCGGTACCAGCGAGTACTGGGGAGGAATCGGAGCACATGATTGAGGAATTAAACATGCAAAGCAGAACGGTGGGACTCTGCCTCGTCTCAGGAGTAGCTTGCAGCAGCAGTGTAGGCACTACGGCCATTTGAACCAATCAGGATGTTGCGCGCTCTATAATTGTGTTCCTCTGCGGCTGTATTCACCGACAGGTGCCTCTATCTCTGGGAAAAAAAGGACAAACGATTACGATAGTCGGTAATGCGAGGTTTGAGCTCAACTCTTCACACGGTGGCGTGTTACGCTGCTAGGCGCCCTCCGGCACCTTTCCGGGGCAGCCACCTTCCAGGGGCCTTTAGCTCTGCTGCTTACGCCTACGACTACGACGCGCAACGCAGGAAAGGGCGCCTAAGAGCTGCCCTCTAAAAAGAGTACCAGTAGTCAGCTGCTCTATCTTCACAGCAAGTGGCGCTCGGTGTCTGTCAATTTTAACGAGAGCGTTAAGTATAGCCCGTGTCGTAGAAAAGTTGTCGTCGGCGTCCGTTGTCGACACCGCCGTCGACGTCATTGACCATGAGCGAATAATCCCCACAGAAGCAGCCTAGGTAAGCCACCTAGGTCACGTGACCTTCCGAATTCATTACAACCTGTACACCGGATTGTGAGCAAAGTGCCCGTCATGGCAGGTGTCATTTAAATTAATGATTGTTCGCGAGAGGTCGCTCGGGACGAGTAACAGCGGTCGCACAAGTGCAACCGCTGGCAGCATCTGCCATCGCAGGGCAGTGGCGCATCGCTTGATGACTCTGCACCACTGCGCCGAAAGTGGTACGAGGACTCCCAGAGAATGTAAAGTAGAGGATGACCAATTGTGGGCGCTGTAGACGTAGCCCCACGTTTGTTGCAGATGGCTTGAGACGCGATGGACGGCGGCCAGCGAACACGTCCTCTCTGTCCGAGTACCTTAAAGGTGTCCAACACCTCCTCTTCTTTTCCAGCGTCACTCCATGTGTTCGCTCTCATAATCATCATCAGCATCAGCAGCAGCAGCCTGACTACGCCCACTGCAGGGCCTCTCCCATGTCTCGCCAGTTAACCCTGTCCTTTGCAGCTGCGGCCACCGTATCCCCACAAACTTCTTAATCTAATCCGCCAACCTTTCTGCCGTTCCATACTGCTCTTGCCTTCTCTTGGAATCCACTCCGTTACCCTTACCGTTACCCTCCGTTACAAGACCAGCGGTTATCTTGCATTAGCAGTGCATGCCCTGCCCAAGCCCATTTCTTCCTCTTGCTTTCGACTAGGATATTAAACCTTGTGTTATCTTTCACCCACTTTTCCCTCTTCCGGTCTCTTAACGTTACACCTATCATTTTTTTCCATAGCTCGCTCCGTTGTCCATAACTTGAGCTGAATCCTATTCGTTAGCCCCTACGTTTCTGTCCCATAGGTGAGCCTGGTAAGATAGAGCTGTTGTATAATTTTCTCTTGAGGGATATTTGTAAACTGCTACTCATGATCTGAGAGAACCTGCCAAATGCTCTCCACCCCAATCTTATTCTTCTAGTTATTCCTTCTCTCGCTCTCGATCAGCGGTCCCCACCTGCCCTAAGTATTCCTTTATCACTTCCAGCACCTTGCTACCAATTGTGAACCGCTGTTCCCTTGCGAGACTCTTGAACATTACTTTGGTTTCCTGCATGGTAATTTTTAGACCTACCGTCCTGCTCTGCCTGTCTAACTCACTATCATGCTTTGCAGTTCATCTCCTGAGTGGTTTAGCAAGGCAATGTCATCTGCGAATCGCAGATTACTCTTACCCCCAAATTTTCCCAATCCAGGCTTCGGAATATCTCCAGTAAACCGGCGGTAAATAGCATTGGCGAGATAGTGTCTTCCTGCCTGACAACATTTCCTTTTTTGATTTTTATTCTTGACTTAACAAAGGTTCATGGTAGCTGTGCAATCGTTATAAATATCTTAGTATTTTCGTATAAGACTCTTCTGCACCTTGATTCTGTAATGCCTGCGTGACTACTAAGGTTTCCACCGAGTCAAATGCTCTCTTGTAATCAATGAAGGTTATATGTAGGGATTGGTTATATCCTGCGCATTTCTCTAACAGCTTATTGGCTGTGTAAATATGGTCACTGTCAAGTACACTTTACGAAAGCCTTCCTGATCGTTTGGTCGATTTGATCATTTGGTCGATAGAGTCAGGTTGCCTTGACTGTATTGGCGATTACTTTAGTAAATACCCTTTACGCAACGGACACTAAGCTGTTCTGTCAGCAATTTTTCAAGTCCTTGACGTCTCCTTTCTTATTAATTCAGGTAATGTTAGCGTTCTTCAAAATTTTTGGCACGCAAGAGGTGATAAATCGTTTCATATACAGAGTGGTTAGTTCTAGCACAATCTCCCCACCTTCCTTCAACACATTTGCTGTTAGCTGACCCTCACCAGCTGCTTTCCCTTTTGGTAGGCGCTACAACCCATTAATTCTATCGTGTCATATCCTTAAGGCGGAGATTCAGTACCCCTTAATTTTTTTTCCTGATGCAATGCAATTCGAAGATTTTCAGGGCTAACTCCTTCGCTTACATCAGGAAGCTATGCACTTTTGATAGACGGCGTGGACGGACGGACGACCGACTCGGCGGACGCCATGTTTGCGAATGGAGGAGCTCCACTCCGCAGCAGGGTGTAGAACCGGAACCGAAACGAAACCCGAAACCGGAACCGAACCCGTATTTTTTCCCGAAACTGGAACTGAATTCAGGGGATTCTTCGGTGGGCGTTCGAAGCGAGCGGACGTGTTTTTTAGCTCTCTGCTCCTTCGGACGCTGGGCCTAAGGCTTCGCGGCGTTGCGGGGTCTCCCCATGGAGGCCACAGACACCGTGAACGAGCGAAGGCCTGTGTTTGGCGGTGACAATCAGCAACGCAGGGCAGGCCGCTCTCGCTCACGATCACGGAGACGAACGCCGTCCAGAGGAAGGTCGTCCAGCACCATTCGGCGAATGCAGGCCGAGATCGCTGATCTGCGGGACACGGTGAGGTGCCTGACGGCGGCGCTCATCACCACCTCGGAGAACCTTGAGTCCGTCATAGGGACCTTGGACGTGTCGCCGGCGGACCCACGCGTTCTAGCCTTGCGGGACGCCATGGCGCTCGCTCACCAGACGCAGAACTCCATGGCGGCTCCCTCCCCGCCATTGCCGGCCACCCCTGCGCTTCCTGCCGCCATTGCTGCTCCTGGGGAACCGGCTGTGATGCCCTCTCCCCCTGATGCTGCTGCTGCGGGCTCACCGCGGACACCTGCAGCCGAGGAGAGCATGTGCACCCCAATGGACGAGTCTGCTCTCCGGAAACGGCGACGCTCAACGGGGTCCGAGGAGGAGAGGGACTCGGAAACCAAAAGGGACATCGCGGTGGCCAAGCGGGAAGCTCGAAGGCCCCCCACCGTCACTGCCCCCTCTCCCTCCACACTCGAAGGAGCAGGGCCTTCCCAGCAGGAGCCCCATGGAGCCCACCTCCAGCCTGCTGTTGATGCTGCTGCTGTTGCTGGTGGGGCGACGGCGTCCGGAAGAAAAACGGGTGCGACCTCACCAAATCCCGCCGCACGAGACCAGGCTGCGGCTGGGGCTTCGTCTGCAGGCACCGAGCGCGCCCAACTCCGCGGCGCGCCGCAGCAATGCCCCGCAGGCAGCGGCGACGCTGATGCTGGGGCCAGCCTGGTCCCGTGGCGCATTATCACTACCAAGGCGCAGCGGCGTCGGAGAGCTGCCCTGGAGCGAGCCGCGGCTGCCGTGGAGGTCCCGCCCAGCCTGGTGGGGACGGTGCTGTTTCGGCCGGCGAACCGGGGCACCGCCTTCACCAGGGAACAGGGCTGGGAGTTGGCCGAGGAGATCGGATCCCGCCCGGGCGTCCTCGCCGTCCGGGTAAACATGCGGCGGAATGTGGTGGCAGTGGACGCGGGGAGCAGCGATGCTCTCCAGGCCCTGCTAGCCACGGCCGTCATCCGCGGCGTGCCGGTCTGCGCCAAGGAGCCTCCTCCTCGGAATCAAAGCTCCGGCCTGGTCTTCGGTGTGGACGGGCGCAGGACGGCGGAGGAGCTGCTAGCGGCGGCGGAGTCAACGGTACCGATGGTGTCGGCGTCTCTGTCGGGCAGCACACTAGCTCTCCGTTTTGCGGCGCCGACACCCCCGGCGTTCATCACCATATTCAAGCGCAGGCTCGCGGTCCGCCCCTGCCGTCCCCGGCCGCTCCAGTGTGCCAAGTGCGCCAGCCTGGGGCATGCCACTGAGGTGTGTCGTGCTCCTGCCCGATGCACGCGCTGCGGCGGGCCACACGAGCCTGGTACCTGCGCGAGCAAGCCCCGCTGCATTAACTGCGGGGGGCGGCACGCAGCCATTGACCCAGCGTGCCCGCACTGGCAGCGAGAGCGTCACGTGGCCACTTTAATGGCCACATCCATGGCCCCGATGTCCAGGCGGGTTGTCCGAGCCGTCGTCCAGGCTGAGACAGCGGCCCCAGCCCAGCAACATCAGCAGACGCCGCGCGCTCTTTCTTATGCGCAGGTCGTCAGGGGAACACCGCCGCAGCAGCAGCAGCAGCAGACACAGAAGCAACGGCAGCGCCGGCAGCGGCAGCGGCGATCCGGTTGCCCGGCGTCCCGTGCAGCGCGGCCCGAGCCTGCGGCCGCTTCTCACGGCCAGCCCCCTGACGCACGGGACGCGGAGATCGCGCGCCTAAAGCTGGCGTTGCGCGCCCTCAGCGCACTTTTCCCGGAGGGCACCGATGGACACCGGGCTTGCTTAGAAGCAGCGGGTGCTCCCGCACAGATAAGCCAGCATGATGGCTAGCCGCCGGACTCCCTCCCGCATACCATCCATCCTGCAGTGGAACGTGCGCTCACTTGCGGCGCGGTACGCCGAAATGCGAGTTCGCATCGCACAGGACTCGCCGGAAGTTATCGCGCTGCAGGAGACGTACGTACGTTCACATGACGGGGAGCCCCAGATGCGGCTACCTGGCTACATTGGCTACCACTCAGCCACCACGTGCGAGGAACCCACCTGTGCTGCAGTGCCCTGTTGTGTCACATCTCATCGCCCCGGGAAATCAAGGTGCGCGATATACGTGCGGCAGGACGTCCAGCACACCCTCGTCGGCTCGGCGGCGGCGACATCTGATGCCCAGGAGTGCGTGGTGGTGACAGTGCGCGTCGGTGGTGTTGACACGTCGGTGGCCAGTGTTTATGTGCGTCCAGCTGTCGCGTGGAACGCGCTGTGTTTTCGTGCTGTGTCTTCGTGCTGTGCCCCGCGCCAAATCATCTGTGGTGATTTTAACGCCCACCATAGTGCGTGGGGCAGTGCGCGCCACTCCGCGCGGGGAGACGACCTGCACGACGCAGCAACGCAGCTGGGACTCACCCCCTTGAACACCGGCGAGCCCACCTTTCGACGACGCGGAACAACCGGCTCCTGCATCGACGTTGCCTTCGCATCCAGAGGCATCGAGGCGACATGGCGCCGATCACCATCTCTCTGGGGCTCGGATCATTACTCCATCCTAATTGAACCCACTGCGATGGAGGCGCGCCCCAAACGTGCCTACTCCATTACCAACTGGAGTGCGTTCAGGCGGGCGGTCGACGAGGCGGCGGCCACTGGCGCAGATTTCTTTTCAAGTCTAGTCCGAAGCGCTCTCGCAGCCACCCAACGAGCAGAGGTAAGGGCAGGGCAGCCCACACCTGATATGAAGCTGCTCAATCTGCGCGAGAAGAGAGATCGCGCAGAGCGACGGGCGCGACGGACTGACAGAGCCGCCGACTGGACTGTCTACAACCGCTTGGACGCAGCAGCGCGCCGCCACGCCAACAAGCTATACCGCCGGCAGTGGGCTTCACTATGACAAAGGATGGAGGAAGATGTCAGCTCGCGGAGGCTGTTTGACACCCTGCGGCGCATCACCGAACCACAGGCAAACCGTCAACCGCTGGCCGCCCTCGCAATCTCCAGCGGGCTCAG
Source organism: Amblyomma americanum (assembly GCA_030143305.2). Lineage (NCBI taxonomy): Eukaryota > Metazoa > Arthropoda > Arachnida > Ixodida > Ixodidae > Amblyomma > Amblyomma americanum. The sequence goes on from JARKHS020004279.1 coordinate 27,819, forward strand.
CTTTGTAGAATTGGCAGAGCGGTTTGCCGATCGGTTCGCGCCGCCCAGCCCCGCAAACGCCGCTAACATAGCTGCTCCTGAGAGCCCCAGAAGCGACGCCAGTCCCTCGCCCGTCGCCTCGGAAGGTCCATGTGATGCGCCGTTCACCGCGGCGGAATTGAACAATGCGCTGCAGCGCTGCCGCCGCCGCTCGGCGCCCGGACCGGACGGGGTGACATACCAAATGCTGCGAAACCTGGATGCGCAGCAACGACAGATCCTCCTGCAGCAGATCAACCTGGTGTGGGAACGCGGGGAGCTTCCGGAGGATTGGCGAACCGCGGTCGTTTGTCCCATCCGAAAGGCAGGGCGCCCACCTACGGAGCTGAGCGGATACCGGCCAGTGGCATTAACATCGGCGGCAGGTAAGCTCATGGAGCATATGGCGTTGCAGCGTCTGAACGAGCGGGCTGCGGAGGCTGATTTGTTTGACGAGCGGCAGACGGGTTTCCGTGGGATGCGGTGCACGGCTGATTCTATATCGGACGTTGTTACAGCGCTGGAGCATGCCAGGGCAGCAGGCCAGGTTGCGCTGCTGCTGCTACTGGACGTCTCGGGCGCTTTTGACAACGTTCACCGCGCACCAATTCTCGCGGTGCTTGAGGGGGCCGGTGTGAGCGGGCGCCTTTTGCGATACGTTCATGGCTTCCTGAGCGGGCGCACCATGCGCGTACGAGTAGGGGGTAAGCTCTCCAAGCCTCGCCCGGTCGACATGGGCGTGCCGCAGGGCTCTGTCCTATCACCATTTCTGTTTAATGTGGCCATGTCGGTGGTGCCGGCCTCCCTCCCCACGAGCGGGCGACACCATGTGTACATGTCCATATATGCAGACGACATAGCTCTGTGGTGCCGGGGACCACCGGGCGAGGCGTTCCGCGTGCGGGGGTGCCTTCAGGGAGCCCTGACCGCAATCGATGCCAGATTGCGCGGCCTTGGTCTGTCACTGAGCGCGGACAAATCGGTGGCCATGGCCTGCGTTTCGCGCTCGCGCGCGCACCTTGCGCCACTGTCACTGGACGGGACTCCGATTCCTTGGCGTAAATCGGTGCGGTACCTTGGCCTGGACATCGACTGGCGCCTTTCCTTCCGCCCCGCGGCGACCAAGGCCTGTCTGCAGATGAAGAGGATCACCGCCGCCGTGCACAAGCTCACCGCTCGAGGCCAGGGCATCTCCCAGCAAGCCGCGCTGCGTCTATACAATGCCGCAGCTTTGGGGGCGGTGCTCTATGCGCTGCCGCTCGTCACGGTGCGCAAGCCGTGCTGAAAGAAGCTCGAGGTTCAGCACCGCAAGTCCCTGCGCGTGTGCCTAGGCCTGCCCAAAAACTCGCAGTGCGCCGCAACGTTGGCCGAGGCAGGAGCGTGGCCCCTTGAGCTCCAAGCAGCGCGCAGGGCACTGAATCACATCGACCGGCTTCACCGCGCACCGGACGGCGGCTCGCTGCTGCAGCGTATGCGCTCGCACCCGCGCTCACGAATGGGCGCGGCGCTGCTCGAGTATGAGCAATTGACCCAAGGCCCACCCCCCTACGGCTCCTGCGCGCCCTGGCCTGCTGCCTCGGAGGTACAGCGAGAGATCGTCGGCATCGCGGGAAAGCGGAGCACACCCCTCTGCGCTGTGCAGCAGCTGGCCAGAGCCGTCATACACGAGGAGCTCCAGGACCATCTCCTCGTGTACACCGACGGCTCAGTGGCCCGCGACAGCTGCTCCCTTGCTGCGGCGGCCACCATCCCCGCCCTGCGACTGCACAGCCAGCAACACGCAACCTTCCTGGGCTCCTCCACCACGGCGGAGTTGATGGGGATCCAGCTCGGGCTGGACCTGCTGCTCACCCTCGGCCCTCCGCCGCCCAGGAGTGCTCTGCTGTGCGACTCCCGCGCCGCCCTCAGCCGCCTGCAATCTAACGGCCGCGGTACCCCACTAGTGCGGGAAATTCGCTCGCGCATCGAGCGCCTCGCGCAGAGAGGCTGTGCCGTGCGTGCACAGTGGGTGCCCGGTCACTGCGGCATCGCCGGCAACGAAGAAGCTGACGACCTCGCGACCGCTGCACACCAACTACCTGCCAGCGATCTGCCCCTTGCGCTGGAGGACGTGCGTGCGGTAATTCACGACCATCTCCGAAAGCAGCACCCCGACCCACGCATCGCGGGAGGTGAGCGCATCGACAGTGTCACCGGCTGTCGCGCACTTACACGGTCGCAACGTGCAATGATCCTCCGCGCGCGCATCGGCTGCGTGTGGCCCGGGGAACGACGGGTGCGTCACGGAATCGCGACGAGTGATGTGTGTGACGGATGCGGTGCAGTGGAAACACTAGAACATCTGCTCCTTCGCTGCTCCGCGTTCGCCGATGCTCGTCGCGATATGCTCGCGGCCTATAGGGCGCAGGGCATACTACCAGACTCCATCAAGACGCTATTGTGGCCGCAGGGCAGTGCGCGCACTCGTGAGCGAACTTTGGTGAGCCTCTGTGCATTCCTCGAACACACGGGCTTGACGTCCCGTCTGTTCTCCGTCAGGTAGTTACACGCAGTGACCGAACGCTCCGCGAGTTCTACCTTGAACGATTAATAACTGGACGCCCCACTCCAGTTGTAACCTACACAGTGCTGTGCGCGTGTGTGATTTAATTTCTCTAAACTGAACTAATCACGCGCACAACCTGGACACATTACTTATTGTGTAAATAGTTTGTACATATTACTTCTCCCCCTGTCCTCTATTCCTGTCCCCTCACCTCTTTCATTTCATTTCTCCATTCTGCCTGCTGTCCTTTATTTCCGCTGCCCCAGCTCAGGTGCTTCAGTATCGATGGCAGATGCCGGGGCTGGCAAAAATCTTTTCCTTCCTTTTTACTATTATTTTTAATAAAACCACTACCACCACCACCACTGAATTCAACCTGTATTTTTTTCTCCATCTTGGAACTGAACGATTCAAAGGAACCGTTCCGAACCGGTTCGGGACTCGGTTCAGCGCCACCGTTCTCGCAACACGAAATACTTTTTTTAAAAGAAGAAATGAGATGCGCTAACGCATAGGTTTAGACACTGAAGGCTGTCTGCGCTAGGTAGAGAGAAAATTGCCCCCAATGCGCCGCAACAAAATTGCGGGAAGTCTGGTGTCTAAGAAAGTAACCTAATTGGCGCTTCTGTAATGTCCTTTCGGCAATTCTAATACATTTTACGCCAGATTGATGTGAAATCTTTTGTACATTGCATTCACATGTTTGCACATATATTCTATCAAATTTTTAGCACTGCTCTATCTCATAAAGCTCTCAGTGAGAATATAGCTTCTCTTTATTTGCATCATGCACCATAAATGTGTGAAACACAGGTGCAACGACTCAACCACGTCGTGCAACACTTAATTTCGGAGGCATTCGTTGCCTTATGCAGCAGATACAAAATAAGGCGCGCCACGATGGCTCAGTGGCTGGGGCGCTCGGGTGCTGACCAGAAGGTCGCGGCTTCGACCCCGGCCGCGGCGGTCCCATTTCGGTTGTGGCGAAGTGTAAAAACGCGCGAGGCCTGTGCGTGAACAAAGTGAGCTGAAGAAACCCAGGTGGTCTAAGTCCTCCAGTACAGCGTCCCTCATAACCCCCGTGTCACTTCGACACGCTGAACCCCAGATAGTACTACTGCTGTTATGAAGTAAAGACTGAGTACATTTCTGGATTTTTTTTTCTGAATCCGGGCATTCTTTGTTGCAAGCCACGGAAATATGCAAGGAAAAACGGGCTTTCAGCAGCGATAGAGATACTAAAGAGAAACAAATTAAATGGCGATTACACAAAGGTATAATGCGGGGGATGCAAGCGCCAGCTGGCACATGCGATAATGATTAATTAGAGAAAGGTGCCTTTGCAATAAAATTTAGCTGCGAAGACATTATTTCAAGTTATGCCGACGTGCAGAAATGATTCTGCCTATAAAAAAATAGTTTCTAATCGCTTGCGGGCGGCTTCGGTACGCTATTGTCGAACTGCTGAATATGGAATTCTCTGTCGGCCGGCTTATATCTGCCTTTCGCTTTCGGACTTCGGGTTCTTGGTGTCTGATGGTTTATGGGGGTTTGACGTCCCAAAGCGACTCAGGCTATTAGAGACGCCGTAGTGAAGGGCTCCGGAAATTTCGACCACCTGGGGTTCTTTGACGTGCACTGACATCGTACAGCACACGGGCCTCTAGAATCTCGCCTCCATCGAAATTCGACCGCCGCGGCCGGGATCGAACCCGCGTCTTTCGGGCCAGCAGCCGAGCGCCATAACCACTCAGCCACCGCGGCGGCTTCTTGGTGTCTGAGGCAAGCGGCTTATGCTTATTGGCACTCTTTTCTAGAACGCCTGGGCGACGGCACGCGTGGAGCATTCACAGCCCGCCTCGGCTGCATTGAATCAGGTGTTTTGAGCACCAGTTCTCGGCGAACAATGGAAAAAGCGTCTGGAAACCGCGGTGAACTTGAAGCAGAACATCAGGGGAAAAAAAGGTGTACATGAAGCGGAATTCAGTTCAGTTCAGTTAATTAACTTAAAGCTTCCCGTAGGGGGCATTACATAAAAGCTGGGCTTTTTTTCATCTCGTGACAAGTAATCTTTGAACAACATGGTCATTTAAAAGCTGTAAAAACGAAGATGTGCACGTGGTAGCAGCGATGTCTGGGGAAGGCCATTCCAGTCTGGCGGTTCGGAAGAAAAAGGAAGCAGTGAATGTAGTCGTTCGAGCTCGTGCGCTCGTGGGAATAGTTTCGTAGTTACTGTGAGTTGCTAGGAATGTGCGAATAGTACTTTTCCAAACCGAATCGAATATGAACAGTGTAGCTAAAACTGAATCGAATACAAATAGATTACTGGTAGGGCCGAATTCAGTACGAATCAAATATTAGTACTAATATTCGTTAATACCTGTGCTAATACTCGTATAGAACGAACAATTGTGTGAAACACTGAAGCGCCAGTGGTGGCACTGCTGTCTGGAACTATAAGTTTAAAACTTATCAAGTTTTAGTTATAGCTGCTAAAGACGCAACAATAATCTATATGATTCATCCAAGACCCTTTTCACGAACGTTTCACTCCAGAAAAGCCGAGCACCAAGCCTGAGGAAACCTTGTGCCCATTAGAAAACCGGCGGGTACCCGGCGGTACTAGAGCCGCACCGTAGGAAATTAGGAAATGAGACTGGTTGCATCTACGCATGAACCATGGCCTCGGATATCGAGAATCAAGGCAGGATTTTGATGAATTTGCCCAAATTTTTCCGCCTGCTCCAGCTTTAGAGAATATATACAAGCATTGTGAAAGCCGCCACGTAAATGGACCGCGTCGTGGCGCTGAAACCTTCATTCCGGATGAAGAGTGACTTATATTGTGGCTCTTCATCTCGTTCATACTTTTCGCGGAAGGATGGTGCGTGGCGTCGGCTTGAGCCGTTTCTGGAACAGTCGTCAAAGAAAAATACCGCGGGCCTTATTCGAACCTCCTGCCGATTATTCGAAAACTGTTCTATAAGTTCGAACTTATACTCGATTCATTTCGAATAATTCTCAAAATAAATTATTCGATTCGTTTTAGTAATCGAATAGAAAGATATTCGATTCACTGTTCGAAATTTTCGAATATTCTCACACCTCTACTAAAGATAAATTTTGGAGATGTGCCGATGGGGCGATTGGCAATTCGGTTGTGGGGCGGTGAAAAGGTGCCTGTCTGTAGCTGCCGATAGAGGACAGGTTCCTCTCTCAATGGGTACCCTGCACACGCCAGGCGCCTCCACCGTCGACTTGCGGTCAGAGCCACTACCCAACCAGTTCTGCGTAAGTGATGCTGTGAAAAGGCAACTGATTCCTCTTTAGAGTGACGCTGCTCGCCAATAAAAGGCAAAACATAGCGGGGGCGGTAGAGAAGACCAAGTCTGCGGAGACAGGGTGCTCGCAGCTGGCGCAGTTGTAAATCGGTGGAGGAGGCCTTCTTCGTCACGCAGGACACGTACTTAGGGTTTATGATTATGTTGGTGGTGGTGATGATGATGATATTAAATCACGGCCACGTCCAAACTGCAAATGGCAAGTGTCAGGATGATCACAATAGCTGCATTGCATGTTTACAGCGGTATTCGAAGAATTGTATTGGGAATAAATAGGTACAAGAGTAAACGTGGAACACCTCGGCAGCATCCAGTTCGGTTAAGAATTTCACTGCTAATTAACGAAGGGAAGAACCACCGAGCATGATTGAAGACCTAAGGAGGCAAAGTATACCAGTAGGATGGAAGTTAATGTTTAAAAGTTAGGGAAAAGCCCGAAAGCTTACTTAGGCAGTACTAGAAGTAGACTTCTTAGGGTGCAGCGGTGCTCCTGGACTCCGCGTCGTAGTCGGCGTCGGTGTAGTCGTCGGCGTGACGCATTGCCCAAATAGCAGAACTAAACGCCACCTGGAAGGTGTCTGCCACAGGAAGATCCCAGAGGGTGGTTACCAGCGTAACACACCACCTGACAGGTCATGGGTCACTCTTTCAACAGACAGATAGCAGCAGAGCGAAACGTCACCTGCCACGGCGAAAGCTGAGGAATGGACAGTTGGAGGGTGGCTGCACGGGAAGGTGGGTGGCAAGACTAAAATACGCGACGAGCTGAGCTAAAACTTCGTAATATTGGCTATCGTAATCATCTGTCAATTTTTTTCCTGCAGTGGACTCAGCTAAGCAAACGCTGATGGTGATGAATGAATCTGTCTAGATATAAAATGATCCATTCTGGCAAAAACTATCTGCACTTGCACGAGCCTTCCCCGATTAAAATTTGAAAATATAAGGAAAAGGGTGCCTTGCGTAAAAGACGACCTTTTCTAATTGACCGAGTAAGGCACACTTCATGGCCAAACGTTTGCACACAATTTTGGACTGACTTCACAGACGGGGTTGTCGACTAAGACTTCCGAGCAGTGTCGGGATTGCTTACAATAGCTTAAAACGAAGTGACTTTATTGCAACGAAGTTATCGGGTTCAGCCCTTCGCTATCCTTCGCGAGTGAAATTCAGTCATTTATTCTTAATCGTCTTCGATTTAAGTGCAAATATGAAGTTATGTAGCATTGGTTCCCTTCTGCAGAAAATGTCCTCGAAACAGTGATCCAGTTCCTTTCAACCGAGGACCTTCTGATTTGTCGCCGAGTGTGCCGGGCATGGAAGCGCATCGTCGAGAGGCCCCACCATTGGCTTCACATCGACCTCAACCATACCAGTGTTTCTGCGGAGGTAAGCACTGCCTCTTCCGGCCATTGCATTAATACTTCATAGCATATCGTCCCCTATACCAAAGCAAGAACTCTGCTCCAGGTTTTTGTTCGCTCAGTATAACGAAATCATTTCATTAAAATCACTTCTGTCTTAAAATTAGGCTGCTGTTCACCGAACTGCACGCCACTTATGGGAAATTATTCGAAATGTACAGAAGGCGGAGATCGCTTATTATGTGAGGTTACTTGCCGCAACTGGCGAAAGACCGGAAGCTCGTGCGGAAAAGCGCAGATGGCCAACTACTTCCCGTCATTTCTCAATCATGTGAGACTAAACAACGTGGCAAATATCACGCCGCGGTGCTACGCCGGCTTCTCCAGTACATACTGCTTTGCCACAGGTTAAACACTGGGATAGAGAGGGGGGGGGGGGGATAGCATTCTGACAGCGGGAGGGTGAGCATGATTTTCCCCCAGTAGAACTCGAGAAGTAAAGCATGCTGAACAACAGAAGCAAGAACACATTAATGAGACAAGAAATGAGGGCAAAGAGGGCTGTGGTGCAAAAAATGGTCCGGGATAAAAATGCGCAAGGGACAACTTCCCAGTTTTTGTATGGACCGCACCCAAAGCCAGGCGTGGTGCCAGTAATCAGCGGGCAGAGGCCCTGCACTACCCTGCACAATTGGCAGACACTATCGTCGTATTTCCCTCTGCATCGAAACGAAAAAGCCTTCGCTTTTCTTACCACGATCTATTCTAGTGAATGTCTCTGCTAAAATAACCTATACGTATTGCTGGAGCGCATCAGCCCCATCGCTACGGTAAAGCAGCAAGTTGCGCTTGTTGGGGATGGCTCATGACTGGACGAACGTCACTGCGCTATAGGATAACCACGTACGTATGTCCTGCTCTTTTCGGGGTTATCTTCGTCTTATAGCGCAGTAACGTTATTGCAGCCATGAGCCATCAGCAAAATTTTTCTAAGGGCTCTCATCGAAAACCGCTAACAAATAAGCTTACCACCCGACTCAACGACTGCAATCGTTATAAGGAGGGTTTCTTGTCCTTGTGTTCACCGGAGTGGATTCTTCAGACGAAGTCTAGTGCTTTCGCCTATATACAGGGTGTTTCACCTAAGACTTTGCACTATTTTTAAAAAATGTTTTTTTTTTTAGTAAGAAGAGCGCTAGCTTCGGTATGACATTGTCAGCGGTGCAGTACATTAGAATAGAGCTAAGAGGTGCTAAGAGGTTGGTTAACTAATGTTGAATAGTTAACCTTTTAACTATTACCGTTAGGCTCCTTAATTACTGAGAGGCGTGTATGCCACCATAAGCAATATCCGTATTACTTTTTGGAATTTCGAAAACGCGGTTACCCGCGGCGCTCTGGGCCAACAATTTCGGGCTACATCGAGCCGAAATACATGCGCTTTCGAGAAGCTTGCGGGCGAAGCTACCTCTCCAGTGCATGTAACTCGCCGAAGTTGCCAAATTTTTAAGCCTATTTTTAAAGCCTATTTTTAAGATTTGCCTAACGTCTTAGGTCAAACACCCTCTATAAACCCCTCAAAGGGAGGCGTGCGAACAACATAACAGGAGGGGTGGGAGATAAAGTTGTCGTTCAAGTTTAATTTGGTTTTGTGGGGTTTAACTTCCCAAAGGGACGCCGGCTATGAGGGACGCCGTAGTGGAGAGCTTCGGATAATGTCGACCACCTGGGCTCCTTTAACGTTCATTGAGATCGCGCAGTGCACGCGCCTCTAGCATTTCGCCTCCATCGAAATGCAGTCGCGGTGGCTGGGATCGAATGCGCGTCTTTCGGGTCAGCAGCCGAGCACCATATTTACTGAGCCACCGCAGCGGCCCTTCAAGTTTATTTTTAACAGCTGCCACTAGAGTTTCTCAAGCAAGCCCATCAAGTGTTACAATCTTCATATCAAGAAAGTCATTAATAGCTTGACCAGACGAATATGAAGAATTCAGGTCAAATTCCACTTGAACTGTTAAGAAACAGATCTTTATAACTCTCATTGTATACACCGCTGCTCTCCCCTCCTCCCCCTTCTACCTCCCCGTCTTTTTCCTGTCTTATCGAAATACAGCGTAATCTGAAAGTTCATGGACGTCCAGGGGATTCTTTTCTGATTAAAAATGCAGCGCAAAGGACATTGGGACCGCTGACGCGTTCTCTCCGTTGCAGCTTTTCAGCGAAATGGCAGCCTGGTGCTCGGCCACTGAAAGCCTGTCCCTGCAAGGTAAGGCTGATTTCGCTGGCGGAAGGGACAGGCAGAATGAATCCAATTCACAACCATTCCGTAGCCGCAGCCGAGGCCAGTGGGATTGGAACACACACTCGCTCACCTCTAGTCGCTTTCTTTTTCAGCTCTCGAAGCGACGGCTGACGCCAACAAGCGTGTGCCTGGGTATGTCACGTGCGTATCGGACATTTAAGACTTGCGTCCTGCAAGAAATTATGTTGTGACAGCCGAAATGAATTAAATTACAATTATTAAATTACTAATACTATTCACTATTATATTAAATGAATATAAATTAATAATAATTTGTGTTCTGACATCTATTTTAAATCGTTCAACATGCACATGCATGCGTAAGGTCCGCATGTTGCGAAAATTCCCTGGTCAGAGCGCGCATGTCTGGAAGGAGCATGGGACCGTGCGACGCCGAAGTAATAGCTGCAACTCGACGGCTTCTCACTGATGGCAAGGAGAGGTCCTGCGAATTAACGCAGCCGTTTCATCAAGACATGCATGCATTCCTGCTCCTGACAGAGGTAGCTTGGTCTGGGAACTTGCAACAAAGGGTTGCACCCACGCACACTTATCCATACCACACAGAACTGTCGAATTCGTTCAAAACAGCATTATGTTCAGTCTTGGTCTCCTGAGCAAATGGCATGTGGTTCACTGCTTTCTCTGCAGGGCTCATCTGGAACACGGTTTAGAGAAACTGCTGATGGCTTGCTCGAAAACGTTGAAAGTGCTTACAGTGGTCGGCTGTGACAACCTGCTGACGGACAGGCAAGTTCTTGGCGCAGAAAACTGGTATGCCTTCATCGTGCAGTGAGTGACGCGACATCCCTCAATCGCGTCAAAGAATCTGCTGTAGTAATTGCGTGAGATTAATGCCTCACTGCCTATTCTACTTGGCGGGGGGATTTGCATCAAGTTGAGTTGGTTAACAACACTCGTGATGTCTTGCGCATGGAGAAGTTTGAGAAGTGCACGTCAGGAGTAACATGCAGTTGCTGCGACTTAAAATACAACAGGTAGATACATCAATAAGTGGTTGACAAAATGCAGCAAACCTGCTGGCAGCTGCAACGCAAAAAAAAAACACTTGTGACAAACAATTGTAGCGGAGAGGAAATATTCTTTCGAACGACCACCTGCAGCAAGTTTCAGTCCTTGAGCCAAAACACTGTACATTCGCCGCTTCCGCTATAGTGGAGGGCTTAGACCTTTCGCTAGAACATTCTGCTCGAATATTCAGCGCATAGACACTATGCACTAAAAGCATCATTATTTTCCTCGGTTCGCAGACTGGAAACGCCATAGTAAGGTTTTTAACTACTAAAGTTTTGCGCAAAAGCAGATCACGCCATAGACCAGACGGGAAACCGCCATGCCATCTTTCAGTTATACATCGACAGCTGCTAATGAGATGCACCCCCAGACTCACGACGTTGCAGTAGACGTCCGCACCGCAGGTGAAGTTTGTACGAAGGGCGCCTACTTTGGGCCATTGCTATCCCCGCTTCGCGTGGCCACTCTCACTAGGTTAGCAAATGTCACGTTTCGCTCTTTATTTCTCACGGCGTCAGCTCGATACTGCGAGAGAAAACTGAGACGTTCCCCCGCCAGCCAGAGGGACCGTCACTCACGTGTGCCTGAGCCATGTAAGTCACGTGGCCCAAGGGGCCCCACGTAGCCGTGTCGGTTCTTGAGTGGGTGAAATGAAGGCGGCAGAAGGTGGGCTGCGGTAACTGCTGCCGCTTCTTGCCTGGAGGAAAGGTGGACAGTGTGGGGAGTCTCAGCGTTAAAGAAACATGGACCAAATAGCCAACGCACACGTCGAATACGCGCCGCTTGTGTTTCCTCTGCAGAGCGCGGCCCTTAGGCGCCCGTTCCTGGCTTGCGCGTCGTGGTAGTTGTCGGTGCAACCGACAGAGCTATGGAAAAGCAGAGAGCACGGTGAAGAATGAAAGCAGGGCGATAACGAAGGGAGGGGCGAGAATTCGGGTTCACGGGTGGAAAAGAAAACCTCTCATGGCTCAATTTTTTGCTGGCTGTTTTATCCCACGGTACTCAATTTAAAATTTATTTCCGGACAAATATTAAGAGCTGGTGCCAGCAATTATACAAAAAAGAGAACGAGATACAGACCCACGCATGAGCCGTACGTGGCAGAAAAAGGCAGACAAGCATTCGCTTTAGTCACGAATCGCAGCGAGGACTGCATGTCTTTTATTTATTTGCCTTGAAACATTAGCCCTGATTATAACTCTGGTCCAAAGCAAAAAGTTCTCAAACTGACATGACTCTAATGTGTGTATTAGTTTTGAGAAAATGAAATATTTATTCGTGAGAATATACTGAAATCTTTTCACTTTCGCTATATCTCTATGCGATTAAAGTGGAACCAAAACTACTTTTGCGAGCTGCGAGAGAAATTTGGCTCTGCTGGATCGGCAGCTTGCGCAAAGGTATAAGAACCAACGAACGATAGTTGTCCTTCTTCCAGACGACGATGTCGGAGCAGCGTTAACGACAGAAGTTGTATTGAGGAATACAAAAGTAAATAAGAAAAATAGTGCCTCAACCCGTGCCACTTGCGAGCAGCAGCCCACTGTAATAACAAAGGAATATGTCCCTGAGGGCAAACGGTATTTCGCACACCCAGCGGTGGAAATGAGGAAAGCTGTATATACTCGGGGTGTGCGAATATTCGAAATTTTGGAATGGCGAATAATATCCATCTATTTGATTCGCTGGACGAATAAAATAGAGCATGTTCAAAATTTTTTAATCGAATGCGTCCTCAAGTTTTCGAATAGATTTTGAATAATTGACACAAAGTTCGAATAGGCCTCGCCGTAGTTTTTCTGTAATTTGTGGGGTTTAATGTCCCGAAGCGACACACGGTCTATGAAGGATCCCGTATAGTGTAAGGCTCCGGATTAATTTAGACCAGCTGGGGCGATTTAACCTGCGCTGACATCACAGAGCAAACGGGCGCCTTTTGCGTTCTGCCTCCATTGGAAAATGGCCGCCTCGGCCAGGTTTGAACCCAGGTCCTCAGGCTCAATGGTCGAGCGCCATAACCACTGAGCCACACAGCGGTGTGTCCGTATATGTTTTTTTTTACCATTGTTTAAAAAACAGGGCTAACTCCGGCGCCGCATAGCATGCTGGCGCGATTAGTCTGTGCAGGAGGGAGGGTTCTGCGCCGAGATGCGGTCCATTCGTGAATCATCATTCATAATGCCTTCAAGATTGGGCGTCGCGAACGGGCTCGGCCAGTTTCAGCAAGGCCTCCCTTCAAACCTTCATAACCGATGTCGAAGGCCATGGCTCAAACACTCCTCCCACTCATCAACTGTGACTTGGCGCTATTTTGGTCGCCGTAGTCATCAATGGGAAAAGTTGTTGCTTATTTAAGCAGCTATAGCTTCAATTGTACGACTTATAGCGCCACCGCTATAGCGCTTTACTGTTTCGAGTGGATATGCGTTCGTACCATCAGCGTCAAATGAAACGCGAACAAAACAACTGAAACGCGAGCACAAACAATCAAAATTATTAGCGGCTGGAAAGGAGATATACGCGTGGTCTATTAACACTTCCAAAGAGTGATCTTTACGCTTTCGATGCGAAAATCAGCAGCTCTAGTATTCAACCTCGCTAGTGCAGATTTGCAGTTTGTGTTTCAATTCTTTTGTTTGCGTCTCATTTGACGCTGATAATATATTTATTCGGTCATTAAGCAGCGAATAATCATACAAATATTCCATTAATATTCAATATTCTTGCACTATTAAGTTTGTATTTGATTCGGTCTCGATAAAGTACTATTCGCACATCGCTAATGTTTACTATAGCGACCCACAGCAGAGAGAGCGGGGCTGGGGTGCTCCCCTGGTCTACCCTGCAAAGTAGCGGGTATGGGATGGTATTTGAGGAATGGAACGTTGGTCGTCAGGCTTGGGTTATGGTAGTTTGGGTTGGATTGGGGACAACTTGGGATTTCAAAATTGATCCGAATAGAGTCGAGCTCCTTTCAGACCCCCGCAGAAGGCGGACACTCGTTCTTCGCCTAATAGTGGCCCTCGGCCTTCAAGCGTACCTCCATACCACGGAATGCTCGCCGGGGCCTTCGACGCTCCGAGAAACGGTACCCTACAAAGGCAGGTTTATGGGGTACCCAAGCCCAAGCCAGGTTCCTGCACCCAGACCTTCCTCCACTGCTAGAGACCCGTACTCACACGGGGGACCCCTTTAGCGGTTCTCAGACCCAGCATGAACAGTGGTACTGCCCAAAATGCCCAGGATGGCACCGCTCTCTGCTAGGAGTCACTTTTAGGTCCTCATTTCTCTCCCACACCTAATAATAAGGACGCCCTTTTGGAATCGGTTCACTAAAAGGAAGACCTTTTGCTACCTAGGATATATATGGTCCACGTGAGATTTTCTCCGGGCTTCCTAGCCGTTACTCGGTGTTTACATCTCTGACGTTCCCAAGTTTCGGGGCTTACTGACCCTTGGGGCTCTCTACTAGACCGGTCATTTTCGACAGTTGAAGCCAAAGCTGAGTTTCTCAGAACCCAGACTTGGCTCGCCCAGCCGCAAGGTACCGCGAGCTCTTCGAAATCGGAAATTATCGCACCGCGGCTTGGTTGTACGCCCTCCGTACTGAGAAGGTGATCCTTCGGCATGAGAAAATTTGGGGTTTTTTTCAATTTTTGCTGTATTTTGATATGCTAGATTCGTACGAGCCCTGTGTGGACCCATCTAGACTTGCCAACAACCCCTGGCTGCATCCCGCTCACAAGGCCACAGAGAGAGCGCCGCCAAATCTCCTGTGGATTCGCAACCCCAACAGGATGAGCCGCGGCTGAGACTGGCCCAACCACTGACGTTAATTGCTGACGGAAGGGAAGCCGAAACCGCCTGAACTCAGTCTCCATGAAGCGTTGAATCTGTTAAAAAGCATTAATGATCATTTTTTTTCCAATCGGTTACGCAGAACGTTTAGTGGCAGCGAAAGTAAAGGCCGCAAGTTTTATATTGCCACGGATCTTTGTACTGTTGTTCACGCTCAAAGCCGCCAGCACTGGGATTTATCATTTGCTTCTGACGCGAGATGCGACCTGACTTATCTCGAATGTTTGTAGTCATTCATATTTTTGTGGGTGCAGGCCAGCCCAATAAAGAGTTGCTTTTGGAAGCCGTTTTAGCCGATTTCTTGACTGCCAGACGGCCGTCTCCACTACGTGACAATGTCGGTCCTCTTTTAACTTATCCACGAATAGGTTATTAGAAAACATTCAGGGGGCCACTTTGTTCACTTAAAGGGCGGTGAGGCAGGAGCCTTTACACAGCGCGGTGTTGCTGTTTGTGTCACTGATGTGTGGTCAAGATGGTAATTACGTACACAATAGTTTGTGAATCTTAAATGCTGGAGATATTTGGGGGCGTTTGGGAGGCATCCGTCTGATTTGACGCCTTTCCGCAAACACTCCCCAGCGTCCTAGATAAGGAGAACTACATGTGCGTTGGCAGGAAGTTGCGTAGTTGTTAGCACGCTGGGCTGCCGAACGGAAGGATGGTGGTTCGGATCTCATCGTGCACAAAGATTTTTATTATTATCAATTTGAAGAGCGTAAAGGACGGACGGACGGACGCGAGCATGAGCCATTAAAGGCTGTCGCCTTAACTGAGCGTTTGGTCAGTGAGTGCACTTCTCGGGGCTTTTTACTGAATCTTAACGGGGTACCACGTTGCCGTCTTGCATGCAGGGTCCTGTGGCTGGCGAGCGCGTGCCCGTTCCTCGAGGCGGTGGCCTACGTAACTGCGTCCCACGTGACTCTCCCGGAGGCACTGTGGTCCCTGGGAGCAGGATGCAGACGCATCAAGGCGCTCATCGTACCGCCCTTAGACCCGCAGTGAGTGCAATACGGTACCGACACGGAGACCAGGACACGCACTGGTGTTTTGGTTTCCCGACGACGTTCAAGGATACGCTATACGACAACGTCACTGTGTGTATGGTATCGCAACGCGTTATCAAAGGCACGTGACCACGTCGCCTCGGTCACGCTCTCTTCGTTTTCCCTTGCCCACTGTGATAATGTGGCTTATTAGAGCGCGTTGCGCCAACCACGGGCGCGCATTTTCTTCGTTTCCGTTATCACGGAATAAAGCCGTCCAATCTGAATTATGCTGCCTGCGTTGTCTAGCTTCAAACTCGACAATGTGCCATTCACACGACTCTGGTCACCACATCTGGCATGCCCAATGCAATGCCCAAGCGCGTGGTGGGGGTGGTGGTGGTGGTAGTGGCTTTTTTATTAAAATAATAGTAAAAAGGAAGGAAAAGATCTCTGCCAGCCCCGGCATCTGCCATCTATACTGGAGCACCTGAGCTGGGGCAGCGGAAATAAAGGATAGCAGGCAGAATTGAGAAATTAAATGAAAGAGGTGAGGGGACAGGAAGAGAGGATAGGAGGAGAAGTAATATATACAAACTATTTACAAAATTAGAAATGTGTCCAGGTTGTGCGCGTGATTAGTTCATTTTAGAGGAATTAAAACATAAGCGCACAACACTGTGTTGGCTACAACTGGAGTGGGGTGTCCAGTTATTAATCGTTCAAGGTAGAACTTGCGAAGCGTTCAGTCACTGCGTGTAACTACCTGAAATCAAAATTGAAATTAAAAAATGAAATTAAAATTGGTTTTGGGGGAAAGGAAATGCCGCAGTATCTGTCTCACAAGCGCGTGACCTGGACTGACATTATCGCCCGCCGGGCGTCGGCCGCTGTGTCTGAGGCTATTCTAGGGTGGCTGCATGGCACACACTATCGTCGGCCGCTGTAAACACATCGGGCTGCATGGTCTTGGACCTAGCGGCCAACGTTCGCGGCAATAATATCAGTCCAGGCCACGAGCTCGGACACAAAGAGGAACTACAGGGCCTATCTACATCTGTTTGTCGGATAATTAGGTAATTACTGCATTAACTAACTGCTTAAGTTTTACGTCTCACCCATATCTAGATACTATAAGATTGAAAGGTACCGGCTCTATAGCCGCTGCGTGGTTTGAGGCGGTTGTCTTCATCTTCCGCAAGCTCGCTTCCCCGCACGTTTCTCGCGCTTGAAGCCGTCACAAACTCGAATCACGCTTCCAAAGCAGAAGAGAGGTGTCAGCACGTGTTCACTGTGCTGACTGCTTCCTCAGAAATTCAAAAAAGGATGGCGCACTCTCCTTCTCTGGATAGGAAACTGGATAAAGTTGCGCCCTATTACGCCCACTTCACATGCAGTAGTTCCATTAGAAAGTTAGGGACAAATTATTCATTAGTGCCCATCTGTGCGCAGCCATACGGCGACAAAGTAAAGCTGCGAATCTTTCTCAGAATATTTGCAGTTGAAGAAAAACTAGTCCTGATATCCCAGGACCAAAGCCTGTCCGCGGCATCCGCTTTACCGACCATCTGTCTGCTAGCAGCCCTGATTGGTGTAGCTGCTAGCTTTCCGAGAAAGCAGTATAGCTTTTCTTTATTTTCTTTAGCTTCGCTCAGGTGGATGATATATGAGTAATTACTCCCAAAGCGGAGACTACTCCACCCATGCGAATTCCCCTCAACACACTGTACACGGTAGTTGAATGAGTTCTTCAAAATAGTTTAATCGGGCAGATAAATTTCTTATTTGATTCTTTTGCTTATACGATCTAATGTCCACCAAAACTCTACTTCGATAAATGTCTTTCAACTTTGCGAAAGGAATATATAATGCTGCGAAGCTTTGTCATGTTTGTTTGTTTTTTTTTTCAATTTTCACGGCCTGCCTGCCGTCACCCCTACGTGACAATATTAGAGTGTACAGTCGAACCCAGATATATGAAACTCGAAAGGGGTCGCAAAATGGATCGATATATCAATATATAGAAAAAAACGACCAAAGTTAAGCTCATCTGTAACCTACAGGCAAGAATATTTTGCACCCACGCTAGTGACAGGCTCTTTGCAGCGACTTGCCGCCTGCCGGCGGCATGCTGGCAGCGCCCCGCTCGCTGGGCGTTGGTGAGCCTAATTTGCTTCGCATCCGAGCTGCAGAGAGCGTTTATTAGGAACTAGGCGCTGCCTATCGAATTTTGTTACCAGTACACAATAAATAGAGTAACCGCTCATCAAAATTAATCTGCAGTTGGCTTCCGCACGTCTTCGGCAGCGAAGTACGCCAGGAGAGGGCCACCGTTAGGCTTCAGTAAGGTCGGCTTCCCCCCATCACAGCGATGCGGCGTGGAAAATGAGTGCAGGAGATGGAAGGCCACCCTCAACCCAATCCACATTCACCTGGTCACACGGTTTTACAGCGCTAGCGCTGCCAGCAGGTGCACAAGGCCGTGCAGCTAACCAGTCTCTGCGCGCAAGAAGTGTTCAAAGTGTGCCTTTAGGACAAGCGCGACACTTGCAGGGGCGTGGCGCGTAGTTCGATATACGAAATGGCCGGCGAAATTGTAGTTCGATATACTGCGTGACTTCCCTATCATTATATGCGAAATTTTCAAGAGAATAATGTGTGCGCTCTATTGATGCAAATCTTTGCAATGGTTATTTGTTCATTCCTCAAAGCTGCCCGCACGCGTCTTTATCGCTTTGTGATGCAAGACGTGGCCAGATTTATCTCGAATGATCGCAGACGGGCGGAACAGATCCTACTTTGTTTAGGACTGTCGTGGTTACTGTGCACGTTTGCCTCGAAAGTTTGTTATGAGCACTAAATTTAGCCAGGCCGAGGGCGGTAGGCACGCTTGTTGCTATCGCCACCACCGAGTCGTTCATTTCTTTGTGGGCGCGAGTCAGCCCAATAAACTTTGTTTTGGAAGCCATTTTCGCTGTCATCCTGAAGGATGGACTGCCGTCACCACCGAGTAATCCTATATAGACGATAATTAGAAATATCCGGATTCGACTTTAACACCTTGAAGAGCCATGTGTATTGACGTTCTTATAAACTTGATCCGCCTCTATCGTATCTTGTTTTCTGTTTTCGCGCCTTATGCGCGTAGGTAACCACTGCTTGCGGCGATGTTCTACTTGCAGAAAAAGGCAAGGCTACGCTGGCCATCGGGTCTGCCAGATGTTGGGAAAGTGCTGGCCTCAGCTGCAGGTCGCGTGCGTCGGCGGAAGGAGCCTTACGTTGGCCAGCGTCTGCTGCGTTCGTAAGCCCATTCATTTCGATTGTTTCTGACAAGGAAAACAAAGTAACATTTAGAAAAGAAATCAAGCTACCCTTGCGCAAACAATTCCATGTCACCGAGCAAGCGCACAAACCGGCAGTCATACCTCTTTTAATTCGAAAACTTGCCATATGGCATAAACTAGGGCTGGCGGTATATTAGAGATAGTCGTGTAGTCTGTTCTCCTGCACGAACATGGGAAAGCTGCGGCTGTTATTTTGTCAGCAAGCCTCTCTTATGGCTGTAAGTCGAATTTCATGCAATATTCGTATACTTGAGGCATTTGTTTCTGCACACGTGCACAGCAGGTGAACCTCTGTCAGTTGGCAGCTGATATCTCTATGTTGGCTCTCAAGCCGCATTTTTGGTTAAAAGTCCCCTACGGCCAAATTTTAAAATTATTCTTGCTGCTTTCCCTGAACGCATACTCCACAGCACAACCACTTGCTCTGTGCTTGCGCAGTAGGCCGTCTCCAGCGGCTGCTGCGACGACGAGTTCACAATGGCAGAGCGAACAGTCTCTGCTGCACAGTACGGTTCCTTAATATTACCTAGAGGGAAAGCTGGCGCCCCGCCTATGGGAGTTTTCATGGAGCTTCATCGAGACCACCTCAGCCACCATGGGCGCTCTAAGTATCATGGGACGGAGAGCTACCGACTGCAGAACCACAACTTTTGGCCAAATAATAATGAAAAAAAAACATTGTTCGATAATCAACAATGCCCTAAAATTCAATACCCCCTGTATAAATTGCAACTCGTTCATGATTAAACTGCGTGAAAGAAACAGGGACAAAGGCAGGAAAACACGTACACACGCAGCGCGCACTAAACACGTACAAACACAGAGCGCACTGTGTTCTGCGTGTGTACGTGTTTTCCTGCCTTTGTCCCTGTTTCTTTCGCGCGGTTTAATCATGAACGAGAAGCACCAACTAGCCCGCCAGAAAACCCTTCTTAAATTGCAACAAAAAAACGGAAAAGTATCTAAGTGTAAAGTTTGCCTAAAATAAGAGATCTCTTGCTCTCCTATTGGCAAAGTGTTGTGCACCACAAAACCCAATATTTAGAGCTTAACAGGCGCACTTATATTTAGAGCTTAACAGGCGCACTTATAAAAAGAACTGTTTAAAAAACGTTATGGCTTAAGCAATATAAGAGGTTTTAAATGACACTTCGGAAAACAGAAACCTTTTATTGGCGTCGCTGCTGTTGCGTTTTCGCTGCTATGACTTTTGCGCATTACTTTCGCACCAAAGTCGTCTGCGTGCGGGGCGCGTCGTGGACGGAATGGGGCATTTTAGTAACGCCACTCTGTGTTCCCGAAAAAATCCGACTGTCCCGCACCAAGTAGCTCACCGGCCTATTTTGATTTGAGCGTCCATGGTGGCTGAGGTGCAGCGCCGCCAGATTTCCCTCTATAGTTGATAGTAAGAAACTCTGTGCTGCAGTGCAGCTGCACTGAAGACAATGGGTTGTTGCCAGACCAACCACTTGCTTTTTCTTTTCCAATTTGGACTCACATATTTCTATTAATAGGCGCATATTCCTGACACCAGACGCGTACAAGTGGCTGAGCCAAGGATCGGCTAGGAACGGCATGAAAATTACAGGGCTCCCTTCAGCGCTTCCTTGAGTTAAGGGAGAAAGGAGGTCTCTTCATATGATGTGCCAAGGAGTGCTCTGAAATTTATGTGAAGTGAACTA